>CM061751.1:189605928-189844014 GCA_030979885.1 Lolium multiflorum | reverse complement strand
TCTGATTGGCAAATTGGTGGAGATTTACATTGATGACGTGGTGGTCAAGTCTGTTGCAGTGGAAGGACACTTGGAGGATTTACGACACGTCCTGGACCGAACTAGAAAGTTCGGACTAAGAATGAATCCAAAGAAGTGTGCTTTTGGTGTCACGGCCGGTCAATTCTTGGGTTTTGGTTCATGAACGCGGAATTGAGATCGGCCTGAAAAGCCAAGAGGCAGTGCGAACGATGAAGCCACCTACCACGAAGAAAGAACTCCAGTGTCTCATCGGCAAAATCAACTTCGTCAGAAGATTCATCTCCAATCTGTCAGGGCGAATCGAGCCATTCATGGGTTTGGTGAAGATTAAATCTGATGAGGAGTTTCGCTGGGGGGCAGAGCAACAGCAAGCATTTGACGAGATTAAGGAGTATCTCACGAAGCCACCTGTGTTGGTTCCACCACAGCAAGACAAGCCATTCTCACATTTACTTGTCGCAGACACCTCCATCGCCTGGTGGTGCAAGTTTATGATGGTCTGGAGAGAGTGGTTTTCTACCTCAGCAGAAGAATGTTGGATGGAAACGAGGTACCCTGAAATTGAGAAGTTGTGCCTCTGCTTGTTTTTCACCTGCACCAAGATTCAAAGATGACCGGGCTGCCAAAGAGAAATATCGTCATATGCAAATCAGACGTCATCACATATGTTGTCGGCTCTTGAAAGGCCGACTCGGTAAATGGATGTTTGCATTATCGGAATTTGATATCCGATCAGCCTGCGAAAGCAATCAAGGGACAGGGTTGGCCGATCTTATTTGAACGAATAAACATCGATATAGCAGACTGTGCGTGCATGGGCCCTGTTTTTCGATGGATCGGTTTGTGATGATGGTTGCGGCATCGGCATTCTACTCGTGTCGCCTGGGGGCAACATATTCCTTCTCCATCAGGTTACCTACCCCTTGCACCAACAACGTCGCTGAGTATGAAGCAATATGCAAGGGAATGGAGTTGCTATTGGAAGCCGGGGCAGAAGCAGTGGAACTTTTTGGAGACTCCAAATTGGTGATTTCCCAACTCACGGAGGAATACAAATGTGAGAGCGAGTCGCTTCCCATTATGGATGCAATGCGTGAGTGATGACACAGTTCAGGTATATAAATTTCAATTGGATCCCAAGGTCGCAGAATACCGAGGCGAACGATCTCGCACATGGCATCAGATACAAGGATGGCGATGGAACCGATGTCCAAGTGCGCTCATGGAACCAGATGATGGAGAGCCGATATTTTCAATTACTTGAAAGATTCGGCTCGGGGGGCACCTAAACGGATAAGATACAAGGCCATGAAGTACGTCCTAATTGGGGATGACATGTTCTACAGGACGTTGGAAGGGTTACTTCTCAAATGTTTGGGACCAGCCGAGTCCAATCGGCTCTTACATGAGGTACATGAAGGTGCCTGTGGAACGCATCAATCGGCTCATAAGATGAAATGGCTGATCAGGCGATCGGGATTTTATTGGCCCACCATGCTTGAGGACTGTTTTAAGTACTATAAAGGGTGTCAAGCATGTCAGAAATTTGGGAGTATTCAGATGGTACCTGCATCAGCAATGAATCCCATCATCAAACCTTGGCCATTTCGAGGTTGGGGCATGGATATGATCGGCAAAATTCATCCTCCATCGAGCAAAGGCCATGAGTGGGTTCTGGCCATTACAGATTATTTCACTAAATGGGTGGAGGCCGTCCCTATGAAGTCAGTAGCATCCAAAGATGTCATCAGTTTCGTGAAGGAACATGTCATTCATAGATTCGGATTCCCCAGACTATCACGACCGATGGAGGTTCGGTCTTCGTTTCTAAGGAATTTAGAAAGTTCTGCGAGGACATGGGAATCAAGCTGATCCGATCGTCTCCATACTATGCTCAAGCAAATGGGCAAGCTGAAGCGTCCAATAGAGCCTTATCAAGCTGATTAAGAGGAAAATTGACGAGTATCCTAGACGTTGGCACGAGGTGTTGTCAGAGGCTTTGTGGGCTTATCGCATGTCGTGTCATGGAGCAATAAAGACCTCGCCATACCATCCTGGTCTACGGACAAGAAGTATTGCCCTGGGAAATCACGGCTGGTCGAGACGGACTATGTTTCTAATGATTTAACAATCGAAGAATATGCAGCCCGATGAGTGACAGCATTGAGGATGCAACGGAACTCAGACTTTGGTCGCTTGAGAAAATCAAGGAGAACAAAGCCAAGGTAGCTCGTGCATATAATAAGAAGGTGAGACCGAAGGAGTTCCTTGTTGGTGATCCGGTATGGGAAGCTGTGTTGCTGCTGGGGACCAAGGATAAAGCGTATGGTAATGGTCTCCAAATTGGCACTGACCGACAAAGTCAACCAAGTTTTGAAGGGCAATGCATACATGCTCGAGCAGTTGGATGGTGTGAAGTTCCCAGTGGCTGTCAATGGCCAGCATCTCAAGAAGTATTTCCCAAGTATGTGGGATGATGGGCAGTAAATATGGAGGCCGATGCATGAAATCGGCTAAAAAAAATCAATTTTCTTCCCAAGCATGGGGATGATGAACAATGGAATGGGGGCCGATGGGCGAAATCGGCCGATAAAAAGAAATATATGTGCAAAGCAACAGGATGCTAGGTACAGCCGATGCACAGACATCGACTTGAGAATAAAACAGCCGATGCGCAGCCATCGACTCTAGAGGAACAAAATATTATGATCAGGTATCAAGTTACAGTCTGAATTTGAGGAGTGTTTGCTTGAACCTATCTAATTTGGTAATTGAGTTTGGCCTTATGGGCGTTTGATGGTGAAAGACCGATACGCTGCTATCGGTTCTTGGTGCGTTGACCTACTTTGACAATCGGAAGATTTAAACCTCGGAAAATCAAATTGGGGGAACAATTTTCATTGATTCAAAGAGGGATTTTACAAGGAAGAGCCGATGGCTCTCAAAAGGATCATCCGATGCCTAATGCACTACCACTACTAGCCCTGCACTACTCCCTAATCTACGGGCCGTCGCTGCCCTCGTCGTCGCCGTCGTAGCTGCCGTCGGCGCTGCTGCCGGCGGGCTCCTTGTCGCTGCTGATGAAGCCTTCAACAGGGGCTTCTTCCTCCTCATCATCGTCGTCTTCATCGTCATCTGACCAGCCCGCGGAAGCGCTTCGCCGGCGGCTCGTCGGAGGAGGTGTCGTCCTCCTCTTCCTCCTCTTCGTCGGAGGAGGTGTCGTCTTCCTCGTCCTCCTCTTCTTCCTCTTCGACGGAGGAGGTGAAGTTACCCCAGGAGGAGAGGTCATCCTCACTCTCCGCCTCCAGTTCCCCGTCGACGAGGAACCGGAGGTCGTCCTCCCCGTCAGTCAGGGGCAAATCACCATCTGACCCGACGAGGGCCTCGGGTGGGCCATCTGGCACGAAGTCGAAGTCCCACTCCCGCTCATCCCAATGCTCGGAGCGCGCCTATTGTACGCCTCCATCTGGTCGTACTCTGGAATCGGCTCACTCGAGGAGGAGGAGTGGAAGGAGAGGCCGGAAGAGGCAGAGGAGGAAGAGGAAGACATGGCTACAGAGGGGGATTTTTGCCGATGGCTAGTGCGGAGAAGGGGGATGAAGAGGCGAGCTGCTCAGATGAGTTTAAATAAAGGGGATCTAAAAAGACGATTTAATGCTTGAACAGTTTTCGAGGACGCGGTGCCAAACCGTCAATCGTGCGTGCTGAGAAGACAAGGCCCTCATGATGGAAAGATATCGAAGCTGTTTTGCTCTCAATGACATGACCCCTTAAAAACAGAGTGGTTTTGGAATTATCATTACCAAAACCAGGGGGGCATGTGTTATCACCAGATTTTGGCCAAATCAAGATATGGGCCGTAATTGAGATGGGCTTGGAGGATATACACGTGGAGCGTCTCTGAAGCGGCCTTGCACGAGAGTTTGGGCTAGAATGCCCGTGTATCTGTATATTATAGTAGATTGCATCTTAGTTTAGAATTAAAAGATAGAGTTTAGCTCGTACACGGTTAGGTGTATTCCAAAGATAGAAAGTCTACGGACTATAAATATGTATCTAGGGTTATTGAGAAAGGAGAACAATCACGTTCACAACAAACACAATCTAGGCGCATCGCCACCCCTTGTTTCGAGGGTTTCTCCCGGGTAAGCATCATGCTGCCTAGATCGCATCTTGCGATCTAGGCAGTATAGGTTTATTCGTTTTCTGTGTTGCTCGTACTGAAGCCTTTTTGATGGCGAGTAACACTATTTATCGTAGATGTTTTGGGGCTTGCATCGTTGTTCTTCTGATATGCTTGCTTAGCTATGCTGCCCCTCGATATCTAGCCGCCCTTACGCCTATCCTAGGTGTAAGTGTGGCATCTTGCTTCATCTTTATTTAGTAGATTCGATCTGTTATAGTTGCTCCTTGTTCTTCAAGGATTAGTTTGATATCCGTATGGTTAGACCTTGCAAACGGGTTGAACGATCCGGTAGTGCGCTAGGTATGGCTTACCGATCCTAGAAGGGATGTTCCGGGAATCGACTTATGTTGGTTTTTAGTCCTCTTTTAGGGTTAGTTTTCCATCATCTTTCGTATCTGCTAGGCTCAACTACGTGTAGGATGTTCCGGTTATACGGTGAAAACCCTAAACTGTCGTAGATCGATTTAGCTTAATATAATGAAGCAGGACACCCATGTTATTGCAAGATCTAACATGAACCATGGGTCAATCGGCTCTTTGCCGATGAGCAGGGTAACCCGAGAGCCGATCGAGGCTCATTTAATGTTTACGTGTCTACCCAGGAAGCTAATCGAAGCGATTCAACACCTTCTCCGACCAGGTAGGTCAGGTGGCACGCCTGCGACCGTCAGACGTGTGCCGCAGCATTGCGGGACGACGCCGAGGACCAGGCCCACCAGCAGCCTTGGAAGCCTCCCCGGCTCTTCGTGCTCGCTGATACGTCTCCGACGTATCGATATTTCTTATGTTCCATGCCACATTATTGATGATATCTACATGTTTTATGCACACTTTATGTCATATTGCATTTTCTGAACTAACCTATTAACAAGATGCCGAAGAGCCGTTTGTTTTCTGTTTTTGGTTTCAGAAATCCTAGTAACGAAATATTCTCTAATTGGACGAAATCAACGCCTGTGGTCCTATTTTGCCACGGCTTCCGAAGACCGAAGAGGAGTCGGGGGCCACGGGGTGGAGACACTACAGGCGGCGCGGCCCGGCCCCGGCCGCGCCGACCTATGGTGTGGGCCCCCGTGCCGCCTGACCTGCCCTTCCGCCACAAATAGCCTCCGTCGCGAAACCCCCAGACCGAGAGCCACGATACGGAAAACCTTCCCAGACGCAGCCGCCGCCAATCCCATCTCGGGGATTCAGGAGATCGCCTCCGCACCCTGCCGGAGAGGGGATTCATCTCTGGAGGACTCTACACCGCCATGGTCGCCTCCGGAGTGATGAGTGAGTAGTTCACCCCTGGACTATGGGTCCATAGCAGTAGCTAGATGGTTGTCTTCTCCTTATGTGCTTCATTGTTGGATCTTGTGAGCTGCCTAACATGATCAAGATCATATATCTGTAATTCTATATGTTGTGTTTGTCGGGATCCGATGGATAGAGAATACTATGTTATGGTGATTATCAAGTTATTACTTATGTGTTGTTTATGATCTTGCATGCTCTCCGTTATTAGTAGAGGCTCTGGCCAAGTTTGTACTCTTAACTCCAAGAGGGAGTATTTATGCTCGATAGTGGATTCATGCCTCCATTGATAGGGACAGTGACAGAAAGTTCTAAGGTTGTGTTGTGTCGTTGCCACTAGGGATAAAACATTGATTCTATGTCTAAGGATGTAGTTATTGATTACATTACGCACCATACTTAATGAAATTGTCTGTTGCTTTGCAACTTAATACCGGGGGTTCGGATGATAACCCGAAGGTGGACTTTTAGGCATAGATGCAGTTGGATGGCGGTCTATGTATTTTGTCGTAATGCCCAATTAAATCTCACTATATTTATCATGCCATGTATGTGCATTGCGGTGCCCTCTCTATTTGTCAATTGCCCGACTGTAATTTGTTCACCCAACATGCTTTTATCTTATGGGAGAGACACTCTAGTGAACTGTGGACCCCGGTCCATTCTTTTATACTGAAATACAAATCGCAATACTTGTTTTATGTTTTCTTGTAAACAATCATCTTCCACACAATACGGTTAATCCTTTGTTACAGCAAGCCGGTGAGATTGACAACCTCACTGTTTCGTTGGGGCAAAGTACTTTGTTTGTGTTGTGCAGGTTCCACGTGGCGCCGGAATCCCTGGTGTTGCGCGCACTACATCCCGCCGCCATCAACCTTCAACGTGCTTCTTGGCTCCTCCCGGTTCGATAAACCTTGGTTTCTTTCTGAGGGAAAACTTGCTGCTGTGCGCATCATACCTTCCTCTTGGGGTTCCCAACGAACGTGTGAGTTACACGCCATCAAGCTCTTTTTCTGGCGCCGTTGGGGAGATCAAGACACGCTGCAAGGGGAGTCTCCACTTCTCAATCTCTTTACTTTGTTTTTGTCTTGCTTTATTTTATTTACTACTTTGTTTGCTGCACCTAAACAAAACACACAAAAAATTAGTTGCTAGTTTTACTTTATTTACTGTCTTGCTCTCTATATCAAAAACACAAAAATTAGTTACTTGCATTTACTTTATCTAGTTTGCTTTATTTACTATTGCTAAAATGAATACTCCTGAAAACACTAAGTTGTGTGACTTCACAACCACTAATAATAATGATTTCCTATGCACACCTATTGCTCCACCTGCTACTACAGCAGAATTCTTTGAAATTAAACCTGCTTTACTAAATCTTGTCATGAGAGATCAATTTTCTGGTATTAGTTCTGATGATGCTGCTGCTATCTTAATAATTTTGTTGAACTATGTGAAATGCAAAAGTACAAGGATGTAGATGGTGACATTATAAAATTAAAATTGTTTCCTTTCTCATTAAGAGGAAGAGCTAAAGATTGGTTGCTATCTTTGCCTAAGAATAGTATTGATTCATGGACTAAATGCAAGGATGCTTTTATTGGTAGATATTATCCCCTGCTAAAATTATATCTTTGAGAAGTAGCATAATGAATTTTAAGCAATTAGATAATGAACATGTTGCTCAAGCATGGGAGAGAATGAAATCTTTGGTAAAGAATTGCCCAACCCATGGACTGACTACTTGGATGATCATCCAAACCTTCTATGCAGGACTAAATTTTTCTTCGCGGAATTTATGGATTCAGCTGCTGGAGGTACCTTTATGTCCATCACATTGGGGGCGGCTACAAAACTTCTTGATGATATGATGATAAATTACTCTGAATGGCACACGGAAAGAGCTCCACAAGGTAAGAAGGTAAATTCTGTTGAAGAAACCCCTTCCTTGAGTGATAAAATTGATGTGATTATGTCTATGCTTGTGAATAGTAGGACTACTGTTGATCCTAATAATGTTCCTTTAGCTTCATTGGTTGCCCAAGAAGAACATGTTGATGTAAACTTCATTAAAAATAATAATTTCAACAACAATGCTTATCGGAACAATTCTAGTAATAACTATAGGCCATATCCTTCTGCTAATGGTAATGGTTATGGTAATTCTTATGGGAATTCTTACAACAATAATAGGAGTGTACCCCCTGGTCTTGAAGCTATGCTTAAAGAATTTATTAGTACACAAACTGCTTTTAACAAATCTGTTGAGGAAAAGCTTAATAAAATTGATATTCTTGCTTCTAGAGTTGATAGACTTGCCTCTGATGTCGATCTTTTAAAATTGAAAGTTATGCCTAATAATGACATTGATAATAAGATTACTACTACAGCAAATGCCATCCAAGTTAGAATTAATGAGAATATAAGATTAATGGCTGAATTGCGTGCTAGGTGGGATAGAGAAGAAAATGAAAAACTAGCTAAAGAGAATAATGTAGCTAAAGTTTGGACTATTACCACCACTAGTAATGTTGATTCCTCACATGTTGCTGCACCTCCTACTATCAATGGTAAAATAATTGGTGTTGACAATGTTTCTACTCCTAGTGCAAAGCGTGCAAAACTGCCTGAAATTGCTAAAACTGCTGAAACTGCCTGTGATAAAGCTGCTGAAATTTTTTCCAACCTTGGGGATGATGATCCCATTGCTGTAGCTCATAATGATTTAGATTTTGATGATTGCCACATCTCTGAAGTTATAAAGTTCTTGCAAAAACTTGCTAAAAGTCCTAATGCTAGTGCTATAAATTTGGCTTTCACAAAACATATTACAAATGCTCTCATAAAAGCTAGAGAAGAGAAACTAAAACTTGAAACTTCTATTCCTAGAAAGTTAGAAGATGGTTGGGAGCCCATCATTAAAATGAGGGTCAATGATTTTGATTGTAATGCTTTATGTGATCTTGGTGCAAGTATTTCTGTTATGCCTAAGAAAGTCTATGATATGCTTGACTTGCCACCATTAAAGAATTGTTATTTGGATGTTAATCTCGCTGATAATGCTAAAAAGAAACCTTTGGGGAGAATTGATAATGTTCATATTGTGGTTAACAATAACCTTGTCCCCATTGATTTTGTTGTCTTGGATATTGAATGCAATGCATCTTGTCCCATTATATTGGGAAGACCTTTTCTTCGAACCGTTGGTGCTACTATTGATATGAAGGAAGGTAATATTAAATATCAATTTCCTCTCAAGAAAGGTATGGAACACTTCCCTAGAAAAAGAATGAAGTTACCTTATGACTCTATTATTAGAGCAAATTATGATGTTGATGCTTCATCTCTTGATGTTACTTGATATACACTTTCTGCGCCTAGCTGAAAGGCGTTAAAGAAAAGCGCTTATGGGAGACAACCCATGTTTTTACTACAGTATTTTTGTTTTATATTTGAGTCTTGGAAGTTGTTTACTACTGTAGCAACCTCTCCTTATCTTAGTTTTATGTTTTTTTTTGTGCCAAGTAAAGTCTCTATAGTAAGGTTCATACTAGATTTGGATTACTGCGCAGAAACAGATTTCTTTGCTGTCACGAATCTGGGCCTAATTCTCTGTAGGTAACTCAGAAAATTATGCAAATTTACGTGAGTGATCCTCGGATATGTACGCAACTTTCATTAGTTTTGAGTTTTTCCATTTGAGCAAGTCTGGTGCCATTTTAAAATTCGTCTTTACGAACTGTTCTGTTTTGACAGATTCTGCCTTTATTTCGCATTGCCTCTTTTGCTATGTTGGATGAATTTCTTTGATCCATTAATGTCCAGTAGCTTATGCAATGTCCAGAAGTGTAAAGAATGATTGTGTCACCTCTGAACATGTAAATTTTTATTGTGCACTAACCCTCTAATGAGTTTGCTTGAAGTTTGGTGTGAAGGAAGTTTTCAAGGATCAAGAGAGGAGTATGATATACTATGATCAAGAGGAGTGAAAGCTCTAAGCTTGGGGATGCCCCGGTGGTTCACCCCTGCATATTCTAAGAAGACTCAAGCGTCTAAGCTTGGGGATGCCCAAGGCATCCCCTTCTTCATCGACAACATCATCAGGTTCCTCCCCTGAAACTACATTTTTATTCCGTCACATCTTATGCACTTTGCTTGGAGCGTCGGTTTGTTTTTGTTTTTTGTTTTGTTTGAATAAAGTTGGATCCTAGCATTCACTTTGTGGAGAGAGACACGCTCCGCTGTTGCATATGGACAAATATGTCCTTAGGCTTTACTCATAATATTCATGGCGAAGTTTCTTCTTCGTTAAATTGTTATATGGTTGGAATTGGAAAATGCTACATGTAGTATTTGCTAAATATTTTGGATAATGTGATACTTGGCAATTGTTGTGCTCATGTTTAAGCTCTTGCATCATATACTTTGCACCCATTAATGAAGAAACACTTAGAGCTTGCTAATTTGGTTTGCATATTTGGTTTCTCTAGAGTCTAGATAATATCTAGTATTGAGTTTTGAACAACAAGGAAGACGGTGTAGAGTCTTATAATGTTTACAATATGTCTTTTATGTGAGTTTTGCTGCACCGGTTCATCCTTGTGTTTGTTTCAAATAAACCTTGCTAGCCTAAACCTTGTATCGAGAGGGAATACTTCTCATGCATCCAAAATACTTGAGCCAACCACTATGCCAATTGTGTCCACCATACCTACCTACTACATGGTATTTCTCCACCATTCCAAAGTAAATTGCTTGAGTGCTACCTTTAAAATTCCATCATTCGCCTTTGCAATATATAGCTCATGGGACAAAATAGCCTTAAAAACTATTGTGGTATTGAATATGTACTTATGCACTTTATCTCTTATTAAGTTGCTTGTTGTGCGATAACCATGTTCCTGGGGACGCCATCAACTACTCTTTGTTGAATATCATGTGAGTTGCTATGCATGTCCGTCTTGTCTAAAGTAAGAGAGATCTACCACCTTATGGTTAAGCATGCATATTGTTAGAGAAGAACATTGGGCCGCTAACTAAAGCCATGAATCATGGTGGAAGTTTCAGTTTTGGACACATATCCTCAATCTCATGTGAGAATAATAATTGTTGCTACATGCTTATGCATTAAAGAGGAGTCCAATATCTGTTGTTCATGTTGTCCCGGTATGGGTGTCTAAGTTGAAGAATGATCAAAAGCGAGAAATCCAATGCGAACTTTCTCCTTAGACCCTTGTACAGGCGGCATGGAGGTACCCCATTGTGACACTTGGTTAAAACATGTGCATTGTGATGATCCGGTAGTCCAAGCTAATTAGGACAAGGTGCGGGCACTATTAGTATACTATGCATGAGGCTTGCAACTTGTAAGATATAATTTACATAACTCATATGCTTTATTACTACCGTTGACAAAATTGTTTCATGTTTTCAAAATAAAAGCTCTAGCACAAATATAGCAATCGATGCTTTCCTCTTTGAAGGACCATTCTTTTTACTTTTATGTTGAGTCAGTTCACCTATTCTCTCTCCACCTCAAGAAGCAAACACTTGTGTGAACTATGCATTGATTCCTACATACTTGCATATTGCACTTGTTATATTACTCTATGTTGACAATTATCCATGAGATATACATGTTATAAGTTGAAAGCAACCGCTGAAACTTAATCTTCCTTTGTGTTGCTTCAATACCTTTACTTTGATTTATTGCTTTATGAGTTAACTCTTTATGCAAGACTTATTGATGCTTGTCTTGAAGTACTATTCATGAAAAGTCTTTGCTTTATGATTCAGTTGTTTACTCATGTCATTACCATTGTTTTGATCGCTGCATTCATTACATATGCTTACAAATAGTATGATCAAGGTTATGATGGCATGTCACTTCAGAAATTATCTTTGTTATCGTTTTACCTGCTCGGGATGAGCAGAACTAAGCTTGGGGATGCTGATACGTCTGACGTATCGATAATTTCTTATGTTCCATGCCACATTATTGATGATATCTACATGTTTTATGCACACTTTATGTCATATTCGTGCATTTTCTGAACTAACCTATTAACAAGATGCCGAAGAGCCGGTTTTTCTGCTGTTTTTGGTTTCAGAAATCCTAGTAACGAAATATTCTCGGAATTGGACGAAATCAACGCCTGGGTCCTATTTTGCACGAAGCTTCTAGAAGACCGAAGAGGAGTCGAAGTGGGGCCACGAGGTGGCGACACCACAGGCGCGCGCCCAGGCCCCGGCCGCGCCGACCTATGGTGTGGCCCCTCGTGCCGCCTCTTGACCTGCCCTTCCGCCTACAAATAGCCTCCGTCGCGAAACCCCCAATACCGAGAGCCACGATACGAAAACCTTCCAGAGACGCACCGCCGCCAATCCCATCTCCGGGGATTCAGGAGATCGCCCCGCACCCGCCGGAGAGGGGATTCATCTCCCGGAGGACTCTACACCGCCATGGTCGCCTCCGGAGTGATGAGTGAGTAGTTCACCCCTGGACTATGGGTCCATAGCAGTAGCTAGATGGTTGTCTTCTCCTTATGTGCTTCATTGTTGGATCTTGTGAGCTGCCTAACATGATCAAGATCATCTATCCGTAATTCTATATGTTGTGTTTGTCGGGATCCGATGGATAGAGAATACTATGTTATGGTGATTATCAAGTTATTACTTATGTGTTGTTTATGATCTTGCATGCTCTCCGTTATTAGTAGAGGCTCTGGCCAAGTTTGTACTCTTAACTCCAAGAGGGAGTATTTATGCTCGATAGTGGGTTCATGCCTACATTGATACCTGGGGATGTGACATAAAGTTCTAAGGTTGTGTTGTGCTGTTGCCACTAGGGATAAAACATTGATTCTATGTCTAAGGATGTAGTTATTGATTACATTACACACCATACTTAATGCAATTGTCTCGTTGCTTTGCAACTTAATACCGGAGGGGGTTCGGATGATAACCCGAAGGTGGACTTTTTAGGCATAGATGCAGTTGGATGGCGGTCTATGTACTTTGTCGTAATGCCCAATTAAATCTCACTATATTTATCATGCCATGTATGTGCATTGCGGTGCCCTCTCTATTTGTCAATTGCCCGACTGTAATTTGTTCACCCAACATGCTTTTATCTTATGGGAGAGACACTTCTAGTGAACTGGACCCCGGTCCATTCTTTTATACTGAAATACAATCTACTGCAATACTTGTTTTATTTTCTTGCAAACAATCATCTTCCACACAATACGGTTAATCCTTTGTTACAGCAAGCCGGTGAGATTGACAACCTCACTGTTTGTTGGGGCAAAGTACTTTGTTTGTGTTGTGCAGGTTCCACGTTGGCGCGGAATCCCCGGTGTTGCGCCGCACTACATCCCGCCGCCATCAACCGTCAACGTGCTTCTTGGCTCCTCCCGGTTCGATAAACCTTGGTTTCTTTCTCGAGGGAAAACTTGCTGCCGTGCGCATCATACCTTCCTTGGGGTTCCCAACGAACGTGTGAGTTACACGCCATCACTCGCCGCTCGCCCGTGGGTTTGGGTGCAACACATTCCTGCACGAGGTGGGACAATCTGCAACAACCACGTCAACATCTCAGCTGAGATGTCAGGTGAACCACCAAGTACGAAGAGCTGCCTGAAGAGCACAAGAAGAAGTATGATGAGCTTAAGGCTCTCTTCAAAGCCGATCTCATCGGCTCTTTCGAAAAAACCCGTTCACATGGCATTAGGTTCAAGGGATTCACACCCGAAGGCGTGCTCGATGGAGTAGATCTGTCTCTTCCTTCGGAGGAGCGCACCAGAGCCCTGCGCCAGGAAACCAATTATATGGTGGCTCATTCTCTACATCGTCATTCTGAGAGCCTGGTGAACGCTTTTGAGCGTGTTGCGCTCCGTGTGGTTCAGGAAATCATGAAGCATCAGTATTCTCCGATAGGACCTGCCCTAGGGACTCACCAGGGAGAAATACCGTTCCACACCAGGCCGCAACTGCCATACACGCTTGCGGCTCCACAGCAACAAGGTTCACCGGCATACGTCGTCTACAAGGTTGGAGGTGATCCTGGCGATTACCAATTCCTGTATGAGCCGCCCAAAGAGATTCCACATGGATACGTGTGCACATACGTGCCGGACTGCAACAACTGGGCACACACGAACCGGATTAAGAGGAGGGATTGCTGGAGCAGGAGGGAGTTCTGGAGCAGACGCTGAGAAACAGGCGTGGCTAGCTAAATATGCCACCGGAACGAGTCATGAAAGCTCAACCCCTGCAGCTCATACCATGGATCAAATCAGTGCAATCCTGAGAGACCAGTTTGGTATCCTGCCAAAGAGGAGAACAATCGGCTATTCCAAGCCGTATCCCAACGAATACGACCTGATCCCGCTGCCACCTAAGTATCGGCTCCCTGACTTCACAAAGTTCAGTGGATCGGAAGGGTCTAGCTCAATTGAGCATGTGAGACGATATTTGGCGCAGTTGGGCATGGTTTCAGCATCTGACCCGCTACGTGTGTTCTTTGCGCAACTCTCACTGTCCAGCTTTTGGGTGGTACACCTCGCTGCCACTCACCTGGCTTACACGGAAGCAACTGGAAGAGCATTTCCATGTACAATATCACTCAGATCTACCGAGCCGGTATTGCCGACCCGACGAGGTAGCGGCAAAGGCGGGGAGAGACGGTGTCTGAGCATTCAGCGTTTCAGACCGTCAAGAACCGATGTTATTCGGCTCGTTGAATCGAAAGAAGCAGTCGAGCTGGCAGTGGCAGGCCTCGCAGCGCCACTCAAGGATCTGACTTTCCAAGTGGAGTACAATTCATTGGCACACATGGTTCAGAAATTAACATTATATGAACAGCGCCACCCGGAATTGTACCAAGACAAGTTCAAGCGCCCGATAGGCCTGGTCGAGGCAGATGAAGTTGAAGACTTTGCAGAAGATCAGGAAGTCGCCGTGGCTGAATGGACTCGGGGGGCAGTACCCGTGTCCTGCAAATGGGTGAAACAACCAGGGCCTGCAAAAGGGTTTGACTTTGACATAAGCAAAACTGAGCAGATTTTCGATTTGCTCCTGAAGGAAAAACAGCTGAAGTTACCCGAAGGCCATAAAATCCCTACGGTGCAAGAGTTGAATGGGAGACCATACTGCAAATGGCATCACACGTTCACCCACGCCACCAACGACTGCAAAGTGTTGCGTGGACAGATTCAAATGGCGATAGAACAAGGCCGATTAATCTTCGGTCAGTTTGCCATGAAAGTAGACATGCAACCGTTTCCTGGCGTCAACATGGTGGAGCTCAACCATGCCACGAAGCGTCAGCCGGGTTTCTCTTTCGATATCAACATGGCAGGTCCTGTAGACCGCCATGGCAAAGATAAAGAGGAGAGCAGCCACTCCCGTGGCAAGGAGAAGAAGGAGGCCGATCCACGCGACCGGCCCCAATATGATAACAGACGGTACCTCACCGAGGAAGAAGTGAGAAGCGTGCGGTATCAACGACCACTCTCCGCGCATCTCCTTAACAAATATGAGTACCATACGACCGACGTCGGCGGTACGACGAAGATGACGACAGATATCGTCGGTCTGGTGCAGACGACAGAAAACATCGTCGATATGATAGAGACGATGAAGGATATGAACGCCGCGCTAAAGGGAGATCAAGAGAGCAGGAAGACATGGACAGACACTGGGATTGTCCTTTCTTTAAGCACTGCTGGGACTCAGAATGAGCCGATTGCCTACAATCGACAACTGCCCAGAATGTAGACAGCAGAGGAAGGGCACAAGTGAAGTTTCAGTGTTCAGGCGTCTAGGGCCTCTCCCACCTCAGAATAAACGAGCTGAGTCCTCTCAAGATGAAGACTTCGAGGAGTCAGAAGAAGAAGAAGAAGATAGGTACCACCGACCAAGGTGGTGCCCTGATGGACTCAGTCATTCCCAGAAGCGCAGGGTTCAGCGGCTACGCAACTTGGAAGAAGCCGAAGCGCAATACCTGTACACATTAAGGAAAGCACGGCCCGATCTGGCCGCGAAAATTCAGCAAACTTTGGAGACGGAGGCGCGCCCACCAAAGAAAGAATGGCGCCCCAAGCAGACAAAAGCCGATGCAAAGGCATCGGCTGATACAAACATGGTGTTCATACTGCCGTCGGAGTTTCATGCTCCAAGAACTGAAGAAGTGCCAGTAGCACAGTTTGACTGCGGTCCACGGCCAGTTGTCTTTGAGAAGCCACGAGAGAGGAGCTACAGGCACTTGAAGGCCCTGTACCTAAGAGGTTATATCAATGGGCAGCCTGTCAACAAGATGTTGGTTGACACGGGAGCGGCAGTCAACATAATGCCATACTCCATGCTACGGCGTTTGGGACGCTCTAACGAAGATCTGATCAAGACCAACGTCACACTAAGCGATTTCAATGGCCAAGCATCAGAGGCACAAGGCGTTCTGAAGGTGGATCTAACCGTAGGCCGGAAAACCATCCCTACGTCGTTCTTCATCGTCGACAGCAAAAGCACCTACGCTGTCCTGCTAGGGAGAGATTGGATTCACGCCAACTGCTGCATTCCATCCACGATGCACCAATGCCTAATACAGTGGGATGGAGATGAAGTGGAGGTCGTTCATGCAGATGACTCGATCGAGATCTCATTAGCTGGCATGAATATTTGGGATGCAGACGACCAAGAGCCGATCTCTGGAATCAGTTTGGACGGCTGTGAGCGCATCGGGCTTCAAAAAACGGGGTGAGGCTGGTCTTATCCACCGGCCTGACAGAGTAGCAAGTCCAAAGTCGATAGACGTACGTGGCAAGGCCGATCCCTGCGATCGGCCCCAAAAAATAAAAAGCAATGATCTCACCACAAGCATGTCACGTAGTTGTCGTAGAGCACAAATAAGTTGTAAACCCTCATTGAGTAATGCAATGGAAAAGGAGGCCGATTCAGGCAATCGGCCCATATTATCCTCACCATATGCTTCGCCTGTGTGCAGCATCGATCTAGCAGGCAACGGAAAGCTAGGGTATGGGTTTACATCAGCTGATGAGCTAGAAGAGATTGACATTGGTCCTGGGGATAAGCCACGACCAACATTTATCAGCAAAATTAGATCTGCATCTGAGGGGCCTGATGATAGCTTTGTTGAAAGAATACCCAGATTGCTTTGCATGGGATTACACAGAGATGCCAGGGTTAGACAGGAGCATCATTGAGCATCGGCTCCCTCTGAAGAAAGGATTTCGGCCGTTCCAGCGAGCACGACAGATGAAGGCCGAAATTATGGTGGAAGTCAAGAAAGAGATCGAGAAAATGCTGAACGCCGGACCATCAGGCCATGCAGGTACGCTGAGTGGATTTCTAACGTCGTACCTGTAGAGAAAAAGGATACGGTGGCGCGTTGCCATAGATTTTCGGGATCTCAATAGAGCCACTCCAAAAGATGAGTACCCAATGCCGGTAGTGTTGACGTCAGAAACCCACCGGCGGGCAGTGACTGGCCAACACCGTAGAGCCGGGAATGACTAGGGCTGCGGCCCCTCGAGCGACGGCCCGCAAAGCCTCCCGGTCGCGCGCCGATGCGGGTCGCAGGGCGTGCCACCTGACCTATACCCGGTCAGGAAGGTGTGGATGATGCCTCGCTTAGTTTCCTGCAGGGCACACACGTACACGTTAAATACGAGCCTCGATCGGCTCTCAGGTTGTCCCGTGAATCGGCTCATGGAGCCGATCCACCCATGATTCGTCCAAGGTGGCCGAATATATGGTGGTCCTGCTTGATCAAGATAAAGCATATGAGATCCACGACGATCTAGGGTTTTCACCGCATAATCGGATCATCCTACTCACGATTGGGCCTCGCGCCCACGCACGGTAAACGTAAGCCAGCCCTAGACAAGGCCTAAAAACCAACACTAGGCTGATCCTCCAACGTCCTGTCTAGGGGCAGCAAACTACACCCCGCATGCCGCTGGATCCTCCAACCCTTTGTAAGGCCTAACTATTGCAGATATTAAACTAATCCTTGATGAATCAAGGAGCGACCATAACGGATCAGATCTACTAAATAAAGCGGGGTGCCGCCCCCGCACCCATGATGAGGCACAAGGACGGCTAGACGCGCAAGGGTTGCACTACGCAAGCATATGATGCTAAGAACGATGCTAACCCTAACGCGTCCTACGATAACTACGTTGCTCGCCATCAAAAAGGCTTCAGTACGAGCAACGCATGAACAACTAGGCAGGCCCAGATCGCGAGATGCGATCTAGGCAGCATGGTGCTTACCGGAGGAACCCTCGAGACGAAGGAGTTGGCGATGCGCCGAGATTGGTTTGTGTTGAACGTTGGTTGTTGTTTATTCCATAAAACCTAGGTACATATTTATAGTCCAGGGGACTTTCTAATGTGGGCGTGCACTAAACCGTGCACGAGATAAACTCTAATTCCTAAACTAAGATGCGATCTAATATGTTACAGATACACGGGCGGTTCAGCCCAACTTGGTAAACCAGGCCGATTCACGTATTTCTTCCACGTACAACTTCACGTCTACCTTGATCGCGGCCCACCTCTGGCTTGGTCAGATTCTGGTGATAACACATGCCCCCCTGGTTTTGGAAATGACATTTCCAAAATCATTATGCTATTCTCTCGTAGGGTCATGTCGTGGCAGAGCAGAACCGTCGCAGAGTCCTTCATCATGATAACTTGCCTCCTCAACTTCTCTGCACGATTTGACGGTTTCGGCACCACTTCCTCGGAAACTGCTGTGGCATTGAATTTTTACTATGCCCCTTTTTATCTAACCGCAGCAAACAGTCTTCTTCCTCAGCATCCCCTTCGCATTAGCATCCCAAAAACCCTCCTGTGACACCATGTCCTCTTCCTCCTCTGCCTCATCGGATCTTTCCACCCAGTCCTCGTCATCTCGCGAGCCGACGCCGGAGCACAACCCGGCGGAGGTCCATGCGGCCAACATCCGCCGTGCCATTGCGGCCGGGGAGGAGTCAGATCATGACTTCTCCATCTGGTCAGAGGACGACAAGTCCCTGACTGATGGGGAGAGCGATCTCCGCTTCCTCGCCGACAAGGAAGCGGTGGAAGAAAGCGAGGATGATCGCTTCCCCTGGGATGGGGCCACCTCCGAGGAGGTGAAGGAGAACGAAGAGGAGGATGCTGACGACGACAGCTCCCCCGACGAGCCGCCGGCCAAGCGCCATTGCCCCTGGCCGGGGAACCTGAGTGACTTCGACAGCGACGACGACGACGACGACGAGGCAGACGAGGACAATGAAGGTCCCGCCGGCGGCCGCTGGAGCAGCGATGACGAGCCGGCCGGGAGCAGCGCCGATAGCGGCGATGACGGCGATGACGAGGGCAGCAACGGTCCATAGATAGGGCCCGTAGCATAGGATCCGTAGAAGTAGGCGGGGCAATGCATCCCCTTTTTAAGGCAATCAGCTCTACTATGTAAGAAATCTTTCTTATTAATGAAGAACTTTTCCCCATTTGATTTGCCGATCTCCTCTTCCACTGACCTAGCCGATTCGTTCCCCTTGCCAATGCGTAATGAGCCGATAGCACCGTATCGGTCCTTCAAGATTTGCCCTTCCCTTCTCCAACCGATGATTTTCTAAATTTGGCAGAAAATGCAGTATCTTCAGGAAAACCTTTGAACTTTCCCAACCAAACCTAATAATGTTCTTCAATAATCATCATTTGTGAAGAAGGTTGCAATGAAGGGCCAGCCGTTGATATCCCAATCGGCTTTTAAACAGAGCAAAAACAGAGCATCCACCAGGCCTGCTGCCCCCCGAGCCTTACTCGAGGCGAGACTTAGCCAAATTAGCCTGGGCTTGATCATGCAGAGCCAGCCGATTTGCACGTAAATCGGCTTGCAGAGAGCCTCCAAGGTGGGCTGCCCCCCGAGTTTCTTCAGTCCGCTCCTAGCGCTCTGCTGGTCAGATCGGCTTCTTTCCTTTGGCGGATCTAATGCGATCCATCCTGACCTGATCTGCACGTCCAGGCTGCCCTTGAAGAGAGGATCCCCTTCGTGCTTCATTGATCCTCTGATCGTAACAGTTGTTCCTCTTGAGTCGATGGCCGCACATCGGCTATTTCAATTCTAAAGTCGATGCCCTTGCATCGGCTGTAAAATGTTTAAAAATTTTAGGCCGATTTGTGTATCGGCCCCCATACTCGTATTATCTCATATCCTCGTGTTTTATCCATCTAGTGTGCCCAGCCGATTCTGTCAAGAGAATTGATGGTATCGGCTTTCAGGTAGTCCCTGTTGGGTCAAACGTTGATCCTAGGCAGAATGGATGGTGAGGATAATTTGGGCCGATTGCTGGAATCGGCCTTCATGTTGCTTGTTGGTGAAGGTTTTGTAATATCCCTTCATCAGTTTCGGAGGGCCGATCGCAAGGATCGGCCTCGCCATGTTGCTTATCGACGTAGTCTTGCTACTCGTCCATGTCGGTGGATAAAACCAGCCCAATCTCTGACCTTATCACGTTGGAGCGCTTACTGATGTCCACCTTGGGTGCAACGTGTGATCGTGGAGGTCTACACTCCGCCGGACGAACGAGCACCATGTTCGTGCCAGCCGATGTTTCATCATCGGCTCTCTTTTGCTTGGGCGCCACTCTTTTCTTTGCGGCAGTCCCTCCTCGTCCAGGGTCCTCTGGACTTTCGCAGCCAGATCAGGTCGCGCCTTCCTCAGCGTATGCAAGTACATCCTTTCAGCTTCCTCCAGACCGCGCAATCGCTGAACCCTGCGCTTTTGTGAATGGCTGAGACCGTCAGGGCACCACCTTGGACGGTGGCACCTGTCTTCTTCGTATTCCCCTTCGTCTTCGAATCCTCGAGATCTTCCAACGGAGGGGTCTCAGACGTCTGTTTTGCGTGGGAGAGGCCCTAGGCGCTCGAACACAGACACGTTGGCTGTCTCCTTCTTTTCCGATTGCATTCTGGGCAGTTGCCGATTGTTGGTAATCGCTCATTCCTGAATCCCAGCAAGTCCGAAGAAGGGGCAGGCCAATGCCCGTCCGTATCGTCCTGCTCGCCGTGGCGCTCCGCCGCTCCTCATCATGATTATGCCGGCGATGTCTTCCGTCGTTTATGGTCAGACGACCTCTTTCATCATTGTTGTTGTATCGCCGGCTTTGGTCATATCGACTAACATACTTGTTGAGGAGGTGATCAGAGAGGGGTCGCTGGTATCTTATGTTCTTCACTTCCCCCCGTGACGTAGCGCTTGCCATCTTGACGGAGCCGATCGCATGGAGCGGCCCCTCAGTGTCCTTGCTCTGAGAGCACTGTCCTCATCCCCGTCCTTCTCAGAGCGGTGTCCAAGCTCTACCATGCTGATGTTGGCTGAGAAATCAGGCTGGCACCCTCCAAGGTGGGTAAACTCCACCATGTTGACGGGGAAGGGGTGTGTGTCGACCTTCATGGCATACTGGTTAAAAATTAGTCGCCCATTTTCTATCGCCACTTGGATCTGCTGACGCCACACCCTGCAGTCGTTAGTGGTGTGGGTGAACGTGTTATGCCACTTGCAGTATGGCTTTCCGTTCAGCTCTTGCACCGTAGGAAACTTGTGGCCTTCGGGTACCTTTATGTGCTTCTCCGCGAGTAAGAGGTCGAAAATCTGCTCGGTTTTCGTCACGTCGAAGTCGAACCCTCTTGGAGGCCCTGGTGGCTTTACCCATTTGCAGGTTACTGGGCCTGCAGCTCGAGTCCACTCAGCTACTGCGACCTCTCGCTCTCCCGTTGGACCTTCATCTTCGCCTGCGTCAACCATGGTAACCACGCGCTTGAATTTATCTTGGTAGATATCCGGGTGGCGTTGCTCATATGCTGACAACTTCTGCACCATGTGTGCTAATGAAGGATAGTCCGCCTGGGAGGCCACTTCCTTGATCGATGATGATAGACCCACCACCGCCAATTCGACCTTCTTTTTCGCCACGTGAACCGAATAGCACGGTTCCTAACCGTCCTGAAGCGCTGGATGTATTCTGACACCGCTCCGCGCTTCTGTCGTACTTGTGCTAGATCGGCAATGCCAGCCTCGGAAGCCTCTGAGTGGTATTGCTCATGGAACCGTTCTTCCAGCTGCTTCCAGGTCTGGATTGAGTTCGGTGGCAGCGACGTGTACCATCCGAAAGCCGATCCCGTGAGGGACTGTGAGAAGTACCTCACGCGCAGCTCGTCTGACGCTGAGATCATGCCCAGCTGTGCCAAATATCGGCTCACATGCTCGATGGAGCTGGAGCCATCTGATCCGCTGAACTTTGTGAAGTCCGGGAGCCGATATTTGGGTGGTAGCGGGATCAATTCGTACTCATTGGGGTACGGCTTGGTATAGCCGATCGCCTTTCTTTTCGGCATCATGCCGAACTGATCTTTCAGGATCGTACAAATTTGATCCGCGGTGATGGCTGCAGGTGCCGAACCCTGAAGATTCGTCGTGGCGATTAACCAGCCATGCCTGTTTCTCTGGTTCTGAGCCAACTGCAGGAGCTGGGCTCGGGAGCTTTGTCGGGGTGGCGTATTTGGCTAGCCACGTTTGCTTCTCGTGTCCTGCTCCGACGTTCCTCCCCGTTGCCCCGTGTCTCGCTATAGCGACCGGTTCGAGGGTGCCCAGTGGCAGCTGGCACGTAAGCGCACGTACCCGGGATCTCCTTGGGCGCGTCCTGTAGGAATTGGTAGTCACTGGGGTCACCACCAATCTTGTAGACGACATAGGCCGATGAGTTTGGCGCTTCGGGCGCTGCCAACGCGAATGGCAGCGGTGGACGGGACTGGAGTAGCAATTCCCCTTGATGAGTCCCTAGGGCTGGTCCTGACGGAGAGTACTGATGGCTCATGATCTCCTGGATCACGCGCAGCGCGACGCGCTCCAACGTATTCACCAGGCTCTCGGAATGGCGGTGCAGCGAATGAGCCACCATGAAGTTGATCTCCGACGCAGCGAGTTCTTCTGACGGGGTGGATAGGTCCACCCCATCGAGTGCGCCTTCGTGTGTGAACCCCTTCCATCGATGCCGTGGGAGCGGGTCTCGTGGAAAGAGCCGATTAGGTCGGCTTCGAGGGCAGACTTGATCTCGTCGTACTTCTTCTTGAGCTCGCTGAGATCCCCGCACGTGACCGGAGTTTCTTCCGCCACTTCGATGAAGATGGTATGGTGTCTTTCGCCATCTCTGATGTGGATGGCGAGATGGTTGTCGTTGAAGATTGTCGTTGAAGATGTGTCCCACCCGGCGTGCCGAACGTGTTGACGTCGAAACCCACCGGCGGGCAAGGATCGCCAACACCGTAGAGCCGGGAATGACTAGGGCTGCGGCTGGCCCCGCCTCGCAGCGACGGCCCGCAAAGCCTCCCCGGTCGCGCGCCGATGCGGGTCGCAGGGCGTGCCACCTGACCTATACCCGGTCGAAGTGTGGATGATGCCTCGCTAGTTTCCTGCAGGGCACACACGTACACGTTAAATACGAGCCTCGATCGGCTCTCAGGTTGTCCCGTGAATCGGCTCATGGAGCCGATCCACCCATGATTCGTCCAAGGTGGCCGAATATATGGTGGTCCTGCTTGATCAAGATAAAGCATATGAGATCCACGACGATCTAGGGTTTTCACCGCATAATCGGATCATCCTACTCACGATTGGGCCTCGCGCTCACGCACGGTAAACGTAAGCCAGCCCTAGACAAGGCCTAAAAACCAACACTAGGTTGATCCTCGGAACGTCCCGTCTAGGGGCAGCAAACTACACCCTGCATGCCGCTGGATCCTCCAACCCCTTGTAAGGCCTAACTATTGCAGATATTAAACTAATCCTTGATGAATCAAGGAGCGATCATAAACGGATCAGATCTACTAAATAAAGATCAAGCGGGGTGCCGCCCCTGCACCCATGATGAGGCACAAGGACGGCTAGACGCGCAAAGGTTGCACTACGCAAGCATATGATGCTAAGAACGATGCTAACCCTAACGCGTCTACGATAACTACGTTGCTCGCCATCAAAAAGGCTTCAGTCGAGCAACGCATGAACAACTAGGCAGGCTCGTGCTGCTAGATCGCGAGATGCGATCTAGGCAGCATGGTGCTTACCGGAGGAACCCTCGAGACGAAGGAGTTGGCGATGCGCCGAGATTGGTTTGTGTTGAACGTTGGTTGTTGTTTATTCCATAAACCCTAGGTACATATTTATAGTCCAGGGGACTTTCTAATGTGGGCGTGCACTAAACCGTGCACGAGATAAACTCTAATTTCTAAACTAAGATGCGATCTAATATGTTACAGATACACGGGCGGTTCAGCCCAACTTGGTAAACCAGGCCGATTCACGTATTTCTTCCACGTACAACTTCACGTCTACCTTGATCGCGGCCCACCTCTGGCTTGGTCAGATTCTGGTGATATCAGGTAGCAGAGACATTGATCAATGCAGTTGCTGGTCATAAGGTTCTAAGTTTCATGGATGGCAATGCCGGCTACAACCAAATTTTCATGGCTCCAGAAGATATACACAAGACTGCATTCAGAGTACCAGGCTCGGTAGGCTTGTTTGAGTATGTAGTCATGACATTTCGGCTGAAGAATGCCGGCGCAACTTACCAAAGAGCCATGAATTACATCTTTCATGATCTGATTGGCAAATTGGTGGAGATTTACATTGATGACGTGGTGGTCAAGTCTGTTGCAGTGGAAGGACACTTGGAGGATTTGCGACATGTCCTGGACCGAACTAGAAAGTTCGGACTAAGAATGAATCCAAAGAAGTGTGCTTTTGGTGTAACGGCCGGTCAATTCTTGGGTTTCTTGGTTCATGAACGCGGAATTGAGATCGGCCTGAAAAGCCAAGAGGCAGTGCGAACGATGAAGCCACCTACCACGAAGAAAGAACTCCAGTGTCTCATCGGCAAAATCAACTTCGTCAGAAGATTCATCTCCAATCTGTCAGGGCGAATCGAGCCATTCATGGGTTTGGTGAAGATTAAATCTGATGAGGAGTTTCACTGGGGGGCAGAGCAACAGCAAGCATTTGACGAGATTAAGGAGTATCTCACAAAGCCACCTGTGTTGGTTCCACCACAGCAAGACAGGCCATTCTACATTTACTTGTCAGTAGCTGACACCTCCATCGCTTCAGTGGTGGTGCAAGTTTATGATGGTCTGGAGAGAGTGGTTTTCTACCTCAGCAGAAGAATGTTGGATGCAGAAACGAGATACCCTGAGATTGAGAAGTTGTGCCTCTGTCTGTTTTTCACCTGCACCAAGATTCAGCACATCTTGCTGTCAGCAGAAATTATCGTCATATGCAAATCAGACGTCATCAAGCATATGTTGTCGGCTCCTGTGTTGAAAGGCCGACTCGGTAAATGGATGTTTGCATTATTGGAATTTGATATCCGGTATCAGCCTGCGAAAGCAGTCAAGGGACAGGTGTTGGCCGATCTTATTGCTGAACGAATAAACACTGATATAGCAGCACTGTCTGTGCGTGCATGGGCCATGTTCTTCGATGGATCGGTTTGTGATGATGGTTGCGGCATCGGCATTCTACTCGTGTCGCCTCGGGGGGCAACATATTCCTTCTCCATCAGGTTACCTACCCCTTGCACCAACAACGTCGCTGAGTATGAAGCAATATGCAAGGGAATGGAGTTGCTATTGGAAGCCGGGGAAGCAGTGGAACTTTTTGGAGACTCCAAATTGGTGATTTCTCAACTCACGGAGGAATACAAATGTGAGAGCGAGTCGCTCTTCCCATTATGGATGCAATGCCGTGAGCTGATGACACAGTTCAGGTATATAAATTTCAATTGGATCCCAAGGTCGCAAAATACCGAGGCGAACGATCTCGCACAGATGGCATCAGGATACAAGGATGTAGAAGATGGAACCGATGTCCAAGTGCAGTTCATGGAACCAGATGACTGGAGAGCCGATATTTTCAATTACTTGAAAGATTCGGCTCGGGGGCACCTAAACGGACAAGATACAAGGCCATGAAGTACGTCCTAATTGGGGATGACATGTTCTACAGGACGTTGGAAGGGTTACTTCTCAAATGTTTGGGACCAGCCGAGTCCAATCGGCTCTTACATGAGGTACATGAAGGTGCCTGTGGAACGCATCAATCGGCTCATAAGATGAATTGGCTGATCAGGCTATCGGGATTTTATTGGCCCACCATGCTTGAGGACTGTTTTAAGTACTATAAAGGGTGTCAAGCATGTCAGAAATTTGGGAGTATTCAGATGGTACCTGCATCAGCAATGAATCCCATCATCAAACCTTGGCCATTTCGAGGTTGGGGCATGGATATGATCGGCAAAATTCATCCTCCATCGAGCAAAGGCCATGAGTGGGTTCTGGCCATTACAGATTATTTCACTAAGTGGGTGGAGGCCGTCCCTATGAAGTCAGTAGCATCCAAAGATGTCATCAGTTTCATGAAGGAACATGCCATTCATAGATTCGGGATTCCCAGACTATCACGACCGATGGAGGTTCGGTTTCGTTTCTAAGGAATTTAGAAAGTTCTGCGAGGACATGGGAATCAAGCTGATCCGATCGTCTCCATACTATGCTCAAGCAAATGGGCAAGCTGAAGCATCCAATAAGAGCCTTATCAGGCTGATTAAGAGGAAAATTGACGAGTATCCTAGATTGGCACGAGGTATTGTCAGAGGCTTTGTGGGCTTATCGCATGTCGTGTCATGGAGCAATAAAGACCTCGCCATACCATCTGGTCTACACAAGAAGCCGTGTTGCCCGGGAAATCACGGCTGGCTCGAGACGGACTATGCCTGAAGAATATGCAGCCCTGATGAGTGACAGCATTGAGGATGCAACGGAACTCAGACTCTGGTCGCTTGAGAAAATCAAGGAGAACAAAGCCAAGGTAGCTCGCGCATATAATAAGAAGGTGAGACCGAAGGAGTTCCTTGTTGGTGATCTGGTATGGGAAGCTGTGTTGCCGTTGGGGACTAAGGATAAAGCGTATGGTAAATGGTCTCCAAATTGGCACGGACCGTACAAAGTCGACCAAGTTTTGAAGGGCAATGCATACATGCTCGAGCAGTTGGATGGTGTGAAGTTCCCAGTGGCTGTCAATGGCCAGCATCTCAAGAAGTATTTCCCAAGTATGTGGGATGATGGGCAGTAAAATATGGAGGCCGATGCACGAAATCGGCCAGAAAAAAATCAATTTTCTTCCCAAGTATGGGGATGATCGAACAATGGAATGTGGGGGCCGATGTATGAAATCGGCCGATAAAAAGAAATATGTGTGCGAAGCAATAGGATGCTAGGTACAGCCGATGCACAGACATCGACTTGAGAATAAAACAGCCGATGCGCAGCCATCGACTCTAGAGGAACAAAATATTATGATCAGGTATCAAGTTACAGTCTGAATTTGAGGAGTGTTTGCTTGAACCTATCTAATTTGGTAATTGAGTTTGGCCTTATGGGCGTTTGATGGTGAAAGACCGATACGCTGCTATCGGTTCTTGGTGCGTTGACCTACTTTGACAATCGGAAGATTAGAAGACCCTCGGAAACTCGAATTGGGGGAACAATTTTCATTGATTCAAAAGAGGGATTTTACAAGGAAGAGCCGATGGCTCTCAAAAGGATCATCCGATGCCTAATGCACTACCACTACTAGCCCTGCACTACTCCCTAATCTACGGGCCGTCGCTTCGTCGTCGCGTCGTAGGTGCCGTCGGCGCTGCTGCCGGCGGGCTCCTCGTCGCTGCCGATGAAGCCTTCAACAGGGGCTTCTTCCTCCTCATCATCGTCGTCTTCATCGTCATCCGACCAGGCCCAGCCGCGGAAGCGCCGCCGGCGGCTCGTCGGAGGAGGTGTCGTCCTCCTCTTCGTCGGAGGAGGTGTCGTCTTCCTCGTCCTCCTCTTCTTCCTCTTCGACGGAGGAGGTGAAGTTACCCCAGGAGGAGAGGTCATCCTCACTCTCCGCCTCCAGTTCCCCGTCGACGAGGAACCGGAGGTCGTCCTCCCCGTCAGTCAGGGGCAAATCACCATCTGACCCGACGAGGGCCTCGGGTGGGCCATCTGGCACGAAGTCGAAGTCCCACTCCCGCTCATCCCAATGCTCGGGAGCGCGCCTATTGTACGCCATCTGGTCGTACTGGAATCGGCTCACTCGAGGAGGAGGAGTGGAAGGAGAGGCCGGAAGAGGCAGAGGAGGAAGAGGAAGACATGGCTGCAGAGGGGGATTTTTGCCAATGGCTAGTGCGGAGAAGGGGGATGAAGAGGCGAGCTGCTCAGATGAGTTTAAATAAAGGAGATCTAAAAAGACGATTTAATGCTTGAGCAGTTTTCGAGGACGCGGTGCCAAAACTGTCAATCGTGCAGAAGTTGAGAAGACAGTGCCTCATGATGGAAAGATACTGAAGCGGTTTTGCTCTGCCACGACATGACCCTACGAAAAAAAAACAGAGTGGTTTTGGAATTATCATTACCAAAACCAGGGGGGCATGTGTTATCACCAGATTTTGGCCAAATCAAGATATGGGCCGTAATTGAGATGGGCTTGGAGGATATACACGTGCAGCGTCTCTGAAGCGGCCTTGCACGAGAGTTTGGGCTAGAATGCCCGTGTATCTATATATTATAGTAGATTGCATCTTAGTTTAGAATTAAAAGATAGAGTTTAGCTCGTACACGGTTAGGTGTATTCCAAAGATAGAAAGTCTACGGACTATAAATATGTATCTAGGGTTATTGAGAAAGGAGTACAATCACATTCACAACAAACACAATCTAGGCGCATCACCACCCCTTGTTTCGAGGGTTTCTCCCTGTAAGATCATGCCTAGATCGCATCTTGCGATCTAGGCAGATAGGTTTATTCGTTATCTGGTGTTACTCGTATCCTTTTTGATGGCGAGTAACACTATTTATCGTAGATGTTTTGGGGCTTGCATCGTTGTTCTTCTGATATGCTTGCTTAGTTATGCTGCCCCTCGATATCTAGCCGCCCTTACGCTATCCTAGGTGTAAGGGTGGCATCTTGCTTCATCTTTATTTAGTAGATTCGATCTGTTATAGTTGCCTTGTTCTTTAAGGATTAGTTTGATATCCGTATGGTTAGGCCTTGCAAACGGGTTGAACGATCCGGTAGTGCGCTAGGTATGGCTTACCGATCCTAGAGGGATGTTCCGGGAATCGACTTTATGTTGGTTTTTAGGCCTCTTTTAGGGTTAGTTTTCCATCATCTTTCGTATCTGCTAGGCTCAACTACGTGTAGGATGTTCCGATTATACGGTGAAAACCCTAAACTATCGTAGATCAATTTAGCTTAATATAATGAAGCAGGACACCCATGTTATTGCAAGATCTAACATGAACCATGGGTCAATCGGCTCCTCGAGCCGATGAGCAGGGTAACCTGAGAGCCGATCGAGGCTCATTTAATATTTACGTTTACCATGCAGAAGCTAATCGAAGCGATCCAACACCTTCCCCACAGGTATAGGTCGTGTGGCACGCCTGCGACCGTCAGAACATGTGCCAGAGCATTGCGGGACGACGTCGAGGACCAGGGCCCACCAGCAGTCTTGGAAGCCTCCCGGCTCTTCGTGTTGCTCGCCGCTGCTCGCCGGTGGGTTTTGGCAGGCAGCAATTGATCAGCTTATATAGCTTTAAATGTACATCGTGTGCACAGAACGTGTGCAGGAGCAGTTGAGCTCATGGTGTACACTGTATAGGGACGTGTGATCGTGGAGTTACAGGGGACCAAGTCAGCTAGCACCTGAATAGATCACGCTAACACAGCCCACTAGTCCGTGCGCTGCGTGCTTAATAGACCGGCCCACCAGTCCATGAGCTGATTGTTTCAAAGATTAGCCGACTAGTCCGTGCGGCATGGGCTGCGCCGATTCGTCTGTTTTGCTTTGGTCCGAGACCAGTCCATAGTCCATGCCAAACGGAACAACCACGCACCGCCGTCGTCTTCCCATAAACACGTACGCCTTCTCCCTCTAGATCTCCGGCTACTCGCATCTTCTTCCAGATATCCGGCGGCACAAGCAGGGATGTCGGCGGCGGCATGGCGGTCGATTTGGCAGCGCCAGATGTCCTTGTCAGATCTTGGGCGCGTTCTTCAGAGGTCCGGCGTCTGCTCCTCCCGATCTCCGTCAGCCCAGGCGATGACAGATGCGGCGTCTCGGGGTCTGGCGTCGCTACCTGCGTCGGCACCGGCAGGGTGGTGGCAGCGGCAGGCTCGGCAGTTTGGCACATCAATCCAGCGGCAACAACAGCCGACGAAGAGGCATCTCTACCTGGTGCTTGATGACCACGAGGAAGAATTCAGCATCCACAAGCTGGACATGGACAACCATGACCCGGACGTCGGCTGCGGCTCTTTAGAAAACCCGCTGCACTTCTCCGAGCCGCCCGTCCTCCGCATAGGGCCTCCAACAATTCGAGGGGTCCGGGCACGGTTCGCAGCTCTTGGCAGCCACATCATCGCCACATGCCCCTACGGCGATAATAAGACCATTACCTTTGACACGCGGACATCTACGGTTGACGTGTCGGCCGTTTTACCGAAAGACCTAGAAACGGCACAGCAATTTGGTGGCCTTGGCGGCTACGTCACAGCTATAGCCGCCAGGAATAGACTATATGTGTTCGAAGAATGTACGGACAAGAACTTCGACTCCGGTCCTTATTTCCCTGGATGCCTGCATTGCCTTGCTAAAGATCCGCGTGGCGATGAGAGGGAATGGACTTGGCGACCCTTGTCCGATACCTCGCAGTTCTCTTGGAGTTGGACCAATTAACCCTCCTGACTTTCCATTCTCTGCCGGGAGCATCGGGGCGCATGTCGTGCACCCGCGGACGGGCACCATCTTCATGTCCGCTCGTGGGCATGTAGGCTGGGGTACGTATTCGTATGGCACGTGTGGTGATGGCCAGTGGAAGCGCCGTGGTGATTGGATGATGCCATTCAAAGGCCATGCACCCTACGACCATGTGTTGGGGGCATGGGTTGGGCTCCACCGCTGCTCTGCTTACTACGACCGTCATTCTGATGGATACCTTTGTGTATGCCGCCTCATGCCTGGCTGGCAGCCACCCAAGTGGAAAATAGGCACGGTAAATCTTTTTCTCAATCATCCACTCTGGAAACACGTGGATGCAAAGCTAATTCACATTGGTGACCGCAGCAAGTACTGCCTTGTGGAGCGCGTCTTACCTGAGGGAGCAGACGAGAGGAATTTTGTGCTTTGCTTGACCACGTTCATTGTCAAGTATGGTGACGATGGGGAGATCATGACCATGGCTCGCCAGCCTGCTCGCTTTTACAAGGCGCCAAGCTATCATGCTGGTTATGATCATGATTATGATGTGCAACCCATGCGAGCTTTCTCGATTTAGTACATGCTCAGTATATCTTGTTTATTGATCCAAGCTTAGTTTCTATAAGTTGTTCATTATCCATCGCATGTAGCTAGCCTAGGATGCTAGTGAAACTTGTGTGTCATGACTCATGACATGGTTGATCTAGGCCTTATTTATCCAATTTTTCTTTGATAATTCTGGCATGACATACTGCGTTTTTGAGAGGCTACACAAAATGTTGATGTCCATGCTAGTACTCCCTCCTTTACAAATTATGGTGTGTATAATTTATAGTTAAACTTTCTACAGTTTAACAAAATGTATATGAAAAGTACCAACTATAATATCAGAGCTATTTAATAGAATCACCATGAGATATGTTTTCGTCATAGGGCATTAGATATTACAATGATTGTTTTGTAAAAAAAAAGGCGTATAATTTTATCAAAGGTCAAACCATGCAAAGTTAGACCAAGTTTGTTAAAGAAGTTATCGATGAATATAATAATGTATTATGTAATATATTTAATAAAATATCTATTGAGAATTTAATTAAGATTGATTCAACGTTGTAGAGGGTTTTTCTCAAAGTTTGCTGAAAATTTACATTAATTGACATTTGACAAAATTTATATGCTTTTTTTACGGAACAAAGGGAGTAGTCTATTAAGCTATCCTCATCGTGTGATTACACATCAATATTCTATTTGGAAAACAAATGAATTAAAACATGGAAACACCAACCAAATACAACAGCGCACACGGTATTCAAGAAAATGCTTTAACCATTGTTTGGTCAATAAAATATGAAATATATATTGAAAACTTTTTTAGAATGTGAATCTAATAGCATAAATTTTGAAGATATATTTTTTATTTTATTAACCAAATTAATCTTCAACGGTTGTCTTAAATTGTGTGCATGCATGTTAAACTGATCCGGAAAAACTAGTTAATTTTGGGCCAGCAACATGAGCTAATTGTCTCATAGCACAAAGCATCAAATGGAGTAAATGCTGCCACCGAAAGTAGTAAAAAAATACTGCATCTCCTAATAGCAAGTACAATAATTTCTAGTCAGCTGACTATAAGAATTAAAATAACATATTTGTATCTACACTAGTAGAAAAAAAGCCTTCCATCCCAACCCATTAGTCCCCAAATATTTTGACTCGGGATTAATGGGGTCTTTAGTCCCGGTTCTGCTGGTGAACCGAGACTAATGCTCCGGCCCGGAACTAAAGGGTAACCTTTAGTCTCGGTTGGTAACACCAACCGGGACTAAAAGGCTATGGTGGGCTACGGTCGGCGCATGCCTCTTTAGTCCTGGTTGGTGTTACCAACCGAGACTAAAGGGTACCCTTTAGTCCCGGTTGGTGTCCTCAACCGGGACTAAAGGTTTTTTCTGGTTTTTACACCCTTCGCACCCCCCTCCCCCGAGTTTCACTTTTTTTGCAAAGAAGGTTTAAAAAATGGTAAAACCGCATTAACTTTTGCATACGCCGTCGGAAAAAAACCATTGTTCAAAAAATCGGTCGAGATACCGATTTATCGGCCGATTAATCGTGAATCGGGTGGTAGCCGATAAGATTTTGTCATATCGGTTGATTTATCACCGGCGGCGATATTGCGGCGATTTTCAATGTGATAGCCGATATTTTGCCTGATTTTCGCTGAAATTTCGCTAAATTCCGTCTAGAAGTCGATATTTTCATTCTATATAGTTTTGTAGAACTGTGCATTATCTCAGAATTTCCATTTTTATTCTTTCAAATGCAAGGGATCAAGGTAATATTTCTTTTAAATGCTCCAATATTGCTTTTACATAGCATATTATAGAAATTTAGTGCCAAAAATTTGGATTTACATGAAAAAAATGCCGATAAATGGCCGATCGATAAAATCGATTTATCGGCCAATAAGCGATTAATCTCCATATTGGGGTTGACCGATATGTTAACGATTAACGATTTCTTGAACATTGAAAAAAACGTATAATATATCAAAATCATCGTGGGAAAAAGTTACATTTGAATTCACCAGGGTTTACCCAGTTAGCCAAATTTTAGATTCTCGAAATTCCAAATGAAAATACGAAAGAAGGAAGATTTTAGTTTTTGCTATAAATTACGGATTTTTTATTTAAAAAAAAAATTAAAATTAATAATTGCATATCCTGCATAAAGATTACTATTAATTTTACCCAATTTTTTGATTTTCAAATTTTTTGGTTTTTGTTTTGGCAAAAAAATTAAAAAAATTAAAAATAATACAAATTAAAAAGTTAATGTTTATTTATTTATTCAAGATTATTATTACATCATTACTTTTGTTTATTAAAAGAATTAATTGAAATTCAAACAAAAAATAAATGTGACATCGACCAACATGTTAATAGGATTGATATGATACTAGTATCACATACATGCGCGCGAAGCACTTGATGCGGGACGGAATGGAACTCGGAAGTTAAGCGTGCTACTGCTAGAGTAGTGGGAGGATGAGTGACCGAGCGGGAAGTTTGACCACGAGTAAGTAATTTGACTAGAGATAAGTGTAGTTAGAGATAGAGACTAAACTATGCAAATAACTGAAATAATAGAAATTCTGAAAAAATAGAAAAAAATGGAGTGAAAAAAATTAGAAAAAATAAAATTAAAAAATTCACCCACCATTATCTATGAGGATAATGCTTCATGTGTTTCTCAAATGCACATGTGATACATTAAAAGTAATATCACTAAAACATATCGCTCCAAAACTATTCTTTCCTCATAAATTATAGAAAAATGGAGAAATTTATATTTTGCAAACAAAATCCTGTGACAATCTTACGGATTTGTTCATTAAGTCTTTACCAACAGCTGCATTTAAAAAATGCATCATGATATTTTTTTAAAAAAATTTAACAGTAGGAAAATTTCCTACTGTTTTATATTAATAAGTAGGATCCAAACAAGGATCCCAGATTTTACATGGTGGGTATATACAGAAGACCTTGGTCAGTACAAGGGAATTTTTTGTGAATTACAAGCTAGAGATGAAATGATCAATGTAAGGGTGAATCCCTTCTTTGGTTCTATGTTTAAGTAACCCAAAATCTTCTATGAATCTTCTCTTCCAAGCTGCAGTAGTAGGAGTAATATTTCTGAAGTGCAAATTGTTTCTTTCCTTCCAAATATTCCAAGCACCAATGAGAAAAACTTCCATGAATAAAGGATCCTTCCATTGTGTCTTTCCATGCTCAAGAATTTGTAGTCTGTTATGTTCCAGTGGCCAATTTATATGCAGCCTGGACCAGCATTCTTGACTAAAGGGCAATGAAAAAACAGATGCTCCACCGTTTCTTCAGGTGGATTGTCACACAGTAAACAGTTATATCCAGTATTGAGAGTAAAATTCCTTCTCCTGAGCATATTTCTTGTATTGATTCTATCAGAGAGTAGTAACCAACCAAAGAATTTCATCTTTGGGATGCTTTTTGATTTCCAAAGCCATTGTATCGATATGTGCGGTTTAAGTTGTCTGAAACAATATTTATTATAGAGCCTTGAAGAATATTTATCTGATTTCCATTCATCAACCCATTTATCCTGTGTATTATCCTGTAGGTCAATATGTTGTGCATCTATTTGAATCTGTCGTATTTCTTGTAATGCCTCTGGAGATAAAGGAAGATTGAAGTTTTCAGCAAGTGAAGTGGCAGAAAGAAAATCTGTCACATGGATATCTTCAGATAAGGTATATGAGAAAGCCCTGGGATATTTATCAGACAATATTGTATTCAACCACTTGTCCTTCCGGAATAGAGCAGTCCTCCCATTACCAATTTTAGGTGAAGCAATAGATCTATAAATGGGCATAAGCTTGCATACATCTTTCCACCAAAAGGAGCCAGAAGGAGTAATAGCATGAGGTACCTTCCCTATATAGTAAGAGTTCCATAAGAGGTGAACCCATGGAGTGTCTTCCTTATTGTAAAATTTGTGTAGATATTTTAGGAGAAGTCCTTGGTTTTGCAATTTTAAGTTAACAATTCCCAAACCTCATTTCTTCTTTGGTACACAGACCATATCCCAAGCAGCTAATGCATGACCTTTCTCTCCTTCTTCAGTTCTCTTATTCCACAAACAATGTCTCCTTATTTTCTCCACATGTTAAAGAATTTTGGGGTTTAACTGAATGGAACACATAGCAAAAGTAGCAATAGAAGAGATCAATGAATTAACCACTGTAACTCTCCCACTATAAGACATCATCAGGAAAGTAGCTGAAACTCTTCTTTCAATTCGATCTACCAGAGGCATTAAATCATACACTGTTGGCTTTGTGGTACCAAGTGGCAACCCTAGATATGTAAATGGCATAGCAGCCACATTACAACCTAGTAAGTCAGCCATGTTTTGAGCTGAGTGATTGTTCAGATTGATTGGTATTAAAGAGGATTTATGGAAATTTATCTTTAGGCCAGTAGACTGAGCATAATTTTCTAGAATATTCTTCATAGCAGTGACTTGCAAAGGGCATGCTGGCATTATAATCAGAGTATCATCAGCATATTGAACTATGGGATAATCCATTCCAAAATCAGGTGAGAAAGGAGCTTGAAGAATTCCATCTATGAAGGCCTTATTGATGGCAGCTTGTAATAAGTCAGCAGCTAGCACAAAAATGAGTGGAGATAATGGATCACCCTGTCTGACCCCATGTTTACAATGAAATTGTCTACCAGGGACACCATCAAGTAAAACAGCTGACATTCATGTGCTAAAGATGATATTAATCCAATTAATCCACTTGTCAGCAAAGCCCATTTGAGTCATAATCTTTAGCATAGCAGAGTGATCTATGGTGTCAAAAGCTTTTGCAAAATCTAGCTTGAGTAAAATGATTTCCTTTCTTGACGTCTCACATTGGTACAAGAATTCAAATGCCCATGCAAGGCAGTATATTTCTGCCTTTAAGAAACCCATACTGATTTTTATGTACAATCTTCAGAACTTTCTTTTGTAATCTATTGGCCAACAACTTGGTGATGATTTTTAAAATACAATTGAGCAAAGTTATAGGTCTGTAATCATTCACTCCTTCAGGTACTGGGATTTTTGGTATCAAAGTGATATGGCCCATATTTATACTTGTCAGATCCAAATTTCCATCATAGAAGTCAAAGCACAATTTGTATATATCTTCCTTTATGATATTCCAGCAAGATTTTAGAAACTGACCATTAAAGCCATCTGGTCCAGGTGCTTTGTCTGCTGGCATTGTTCTAATCACCTTATCAATTTCTTCCTTGGTGAAAGGCAAAGACAGTTCCTCTAGACCAGAAGTTGGGGCAATCATGGATGGGAGGTCCAGATGCATTACTGGGGAAGTACAAGTACCCAGTCTTTCCTTAAAAGCATGAAAAATAGCAGCCTCCTTGTCTGTATGATTTTCAGTTACCGTGCCATCATTGAGTAAGATTGTAGCAACAGAATTTCTTCTGTGTCTCTCTATTGCAATTGATTGAAAGAATTTTGTATTTTCATCACCAAATTTTGTCCAACGAATTGTACATCGTTTTTTCCAATATGCATTTTGATATTGCAAGAGCCTGGCAAGATGGGTCTTGAGAATTTTCCTGAATTTGCCTCCTGTATAAAAAGAGTCCTACTATTCTCAATACTATCCAGTTCCAAAATAGCCTTGTTGGAATTCTCAATACAAATAGATAGTTTGGAAATTGATTTACTCCAATGTTTAAGATCATATCTTAATCTCTTGAACTTAGCATTAATATTTGCAGCACTATTGAGTTTATGAGTAGGCTTTGACCAGCTTTGTGCAACTATCTGCTTGAAACCAGGGTGTGCTGCCCAAAAAGACTCAAATCTAAATATCCTTGATCCTGGAATATCAGTCTGGATAGAAATGTTGTTGGCGTGTTGACACACGTCTGTTGGGAACCCCAAGAGGAAGGTGTGATGCGTACAGCAGCGAGTTTTCCCTCAGTATGAGTCAAGGAACACGTGAAGGTTGTTGGTGACGGAGTGTAGTGCGGCGCAACACCAGGGATTCCGACGCCAACGTGGAACCTGCACAACACAATCACAATACTTTGCCCCAACTTAACAGTGAGGTTGTCAATCTCACCGGCTTGCTGTAAACAAAGGATTAAACGTATGGTGTGGAAAATGATGTTTGTTTGCGAAGAACAGTAAAGAACAGAGTTTGCAGTAGATTGTATTTCAGATGTAAAAGAATGGACCGGGGTCCACAGTTCACTAGTGGTGTCTCTCCCATAAGATAAATAGAATGTTGGGTGAACAAATTACAGTTGGGCAATTGACAAATAGAGAGGGCATAACAATGCACATACATATCACGATGACTACTATGAGATTTAATCAGGGCATTACGACAAAGTACATAGACCACTATCCAGCATGCATCTATGCCTAAAAAGTCCACCTTCAGGTTAGCATCCGCACCCCCAGTATTAAGTTGCAAACAACATACAATTGCATTAAGTATGGTGCATAATGTAATCAACACAAATATCTTTAGACAAAGCATTGATGTTTTATCCCTAGTGGCAACAGACATCCACAACCTTAGAACTTTCTCACTGTCCCACATTCAATGGAGGCATGAACCCACTATCGAGCATAAATACTCCCTCTTGGAGTTACAAGTATCAACTTGGCCAGAGCCTCTACTAGCAACGGAGAGCATGCAAGAACATAAACAACACATATATGATAGATCGATAATCAACTTGACATAGTATTCCATATTCATCGGATCCCAACAAACACAACATGTAGCATTACAAATAGATGATCTTGATCATGATAGGCAGCTCACAAGATCTAACATGATAGCACAATGAGGAGAAGACAACCATCTAGCTACTGCTATGGACCCATAGTCCAGGGGTGAACTACTCACACATCAATCCGGAGGCGATCATGGTGATGAAGAGTCCTCCGGAGATGATTCCCCTCCGGCAGGGTGCCGAAGGCGATCTCCCGAATCCCCCGAGATGGGATTGGCGGGCGGTGTCTCCGAAGGTTTTCCGTATCGTGGCTCCTACAGGGGTTTTCGCGACGAAGGCTATAAGTAGGCGGAAGGGTAGGTGGAGGCGCGCGGGGCCCCACACCATAGGGCGGCGCGGCCCCACCTGGCCGCGCGGCCCTGTGGTGTCGGCGCCTCATCGCCCGACTTCGTATCCCCTTCGGTCTTCTAGAAGCTTCGTGGAAAAATAAGACCCTGGGCGTTGATTTCATCCAATTCCGAGAATATTTCCTTTGTAGGATTTCTGAAACCAAAAACAGCAGAAAACAGAATCGCTCTTCGGCATCTCGTCAATAGGTTAGTGCCGGAAAATGCATAATAATGACATAAAGTGTGTATAAAACATGTGAGTATCATCATAAAAGTAGCATGGAACATAAGAAATTATGGATACGTTTGGGACGTATCAAGCATCCCCAAGCTTAGTTCCTACTCGCCCTCGAGTAGGTAAACGATAACAATGATAATTTCCGAAGTGACATGCTATCATAATCTTGATCAATACTATTGTAAAGCATATGAGATGAATGCAGTGATTCGAAGCAATGGTAAAGACAATGAATAAACAACTGAATCATATAGCAAAGACTTTTCATGAATAGTACTTTCAAGACAAGCATCAATAAGACTTGCATAATAGTTAACTCATAAAGCAATAGATTCTTAGTAGAGAGCTTTGAAGCAACACAAAGGAAGATATAAGTTTCAGCGGTTTGCTTTCAACTTCAACATGTTTATCTCATGGATGATTGTCAACATAAATCAATATAACAAGTGCAATAGGTAATCATGTAAGAATCAATGCACACAGTTGACACAAGTGTTTGCTTCTAAGATAGAAAGAAGTAGGTAAACTGACTCAACATAAAGTAAAAGAATGGCCCTTCGCAGAGGGAAGCATGGATTACTATTTTTGTGCTAGAGCTTTTATTTTGAAAACATAGAAACAATTTTGTCAACGGTAGTAATAATTCATATGTGTTATGTATAAGACATCCTATAAGTTGCAAGCCTCATGCATAGAATACCAATAGTGCTCGCACCTTGTCCTAATTAGCTTGGATTAACACGGATTATCATTGCATAACATATGTTTCAACCAAGTGTCACAAAGGGGTACCTCTATGCCGCCTGTACAAAGGTCCAAGGAGATAGATCGCATTTGATTTCTCGTTTTTGATAGATTTCAACTTAGGACATCCATACCGGGACAACATAGACAACAGATAATGGACTCCTCTTTAATGCATAAGCATTCAACAACAGATAATATTCTCATAAGAGATTGAGGATTAGTGTCCAAACTGAAACTTCCACCATGATTCATGGCTTTAGTTAGCGGCCCAATGTTCTTCTCTAACAATATGCATACTTAATGTCTACGGGTGCTTCTATTCTTGTAGACAGTGTTGGTCCTCCAAGAGCAGAGGTTTGTAGAACAGCAGCAAGTTTCCCTTAAGTGGATCACCCAAGGTTTATCGAACTCAGGGAGGAAGAGGTCAAAGATATCCCTCTCATGCAACCCCGCAACCACAAAGCAAGAAGTCTCTTGTGTCCCCAACACACCTAATAGGTGCACTAGTTCGGCGAAGAGATAAAATACAGGTGGTATAAATAAGTATGAGCAGTAGTATGGCGCCGAAAAGTGCTTGGCGCGTAGTTGACGAGGGAGGAAAAGTGCTTAGTTGCTGTGGTTGATGGTAGTAATATTGCGGGAAGTAAACATGCAGTAGTAACGCAGCAGTAACTCAAGAAACAGTAACAAGCAGCGATAGCGTATTTAGGAACAAGGCCTAGGGAATAGACTTTCACTAGTGGACACTCTCAACATTGATCACATAACAGAATAGATAAATGCATACTCTACACTTTTGTTGGATGATGAACACATTGCGTAGGATTACACGAACCCTCAATGCCGGAGTTAACAAGCTCCACAATAATGCTCATATTTTAGTAACCTTTAGTGTAAGATAGATCAAAAGACTAAACCAAGTACTAGCATAGCATGCACACTGTCACCTTCATGCATATGTAGGAGGAATAGATCACATCAATATTATCATAGCAATAGTTAACTTCGCAATCTACAAGAGATCATGATCATAGCATAAACCAAGTACTAACACGGTGCACACACTGTCACCTTTACACACGTGCAGGAGGAATAGAACTACTTTAATAACTTTGCTAGAGTAGCACATAGATAGTAGTGATACAAAACTCATATGAATCTCAATCATGTAAAGCAGCTCATGAGATCATTGTATTGAGGTACATAGGAGAGAGATTAACCACATAGCTACCGGTACAGCCCCGAGCCTCAATGAAGAACTACTCCCTCCTCATGGGAGCAGCAGCGGTGATGAAGATGGCGGTGGAGATGGCAGCGGTGTCGATGGAGAAGCCTTCCGGGGGCACTTCCCCGCTCCGGCAGGGTGCCGGAACAGAGACTCCTGTCCCCCGATCTTGGCTTCGCGATGACGGCGCCTCTGGAACTTTTCTCGTATCGTGGCTTTCTCCTTAAGGGTTTTCGATGCAGGGGCTTTATATAGGCGAAGAGGCGGCGCAGGGGGTCGAAGGGGCGCCCACACCATAGGGTGGCGTGGCCCAGCCCCGGCCGCGCCACCATGTCATCCGCCCACAGGGCCTCCGGTGGCTCTCGGTGTTCGGATGCTTCCGGCAAAATAGGAACCTGGGCGTTGACTTCGTCCAATTCCGAGAATATTTCGTTACTAGGATTTCTGAAACCAAAAACAGAAAACAGGAACTGGCACTTCGGCATCTTGTTAATAGGTTAGTTCCAGAAAATGCATAAATATGACATATAATGTGTATAAAACATGTAGATAACATCAATAATGTGGCATGGAACATAAGAAATTATCGATACGTTGGAGACGTATCAGCATCCCCAAGCTTAGTTCTGCTCGTCCCGAGCAGGTAAAACGATAACAAAGATAATTTCTTAAGTGACATGCCATCATAAACTTGATCATATTGTAAACATATGTAATGAATGCAGCGATCAAAACAATGATAATGACATGAGTAAACAAATGAATCATAAAGCAAAGACTTTTCATGAATAGTACTTCAAGACAAGCATCAATAAGTCTTGCATAGGAGTTAACTCATAAAGCAATAATTCAAAGTAGAGGTATTGAAGCAACACAAAGGAAGATTAAGTTTCAGCGGTTGCTTTCAACTTTCAACATGCATATCTCATGGATAATTGTCAACATAGAGTAATATAACAAATGCAATAAGCAAGTATGTAAGAATCAATGCACAGTTCACACAAGTGTTTGCTTCTTGGGATGGAGAGAAATAGGTGAACTGACTCAACATAAAGGTAAAAGAATGGTCCTTCAAAGAGGAAAGCATCGTTTGCTATATTTGTGCTAGAGATTTGGTTTTGAAAACATAAAGAGAGCATAAAAGTAAAATTTTGAGAGGTGTTTGTTGTTGTCAACGAATGGTAGTGGGCACTCTAACTACCTCATCAACCAGACTTTCAAGAGCGGCTCCCATGAAGGACGTTATCTCTACCAGCAAGGTAGATCATCCCTCTTCTCTTTTGTTTACACATGTACTTTAGTTTAGTTTTTCTTTATTTATGGATGACACTCCTCCCAACCTTTTTCTTACACAAGCCATGGCTAACCGAATCCTCGGGTGCCTTCCAACATTCACATACCATGGAGGAGTGTCTATTTGCAAAATTAAGTTGCTTACTGATGAATCAGAGCAAAACATGTGAAGAGAATTATTAATGCAAGTTAATTAATTGAGGCTGGGAACCTCATTGCCAGCTCTTTTTGCAAAATTATTGGATAAGCGGATGAAGCCACTAGTCCATTGTGAAAGTTTGTCAAAAGTAAATGACAAGATCGAAAGATAAAACACCACATACTTCCTCATGAGCTATAAAACATTGACACAAATAAGAGGTAATCACTTTTGAATTGTTTAAAGGTAGCACTCAAGCAATTTACTTTGGAATGGCGGAGAAATACCATGTAGTAGGTAGGTATGGTGGACACAAATGGCATAGTAGTTGGCTCAAGGATTCTGGATGCATGAGAAGTATTCCCTCTCGATACAAGGTTTTGGCTAGCAAGGTTATTTGAAGCAAACTCAAGGATGAAACGGTGCAGCAAAACTCACATAAAAGACATATTGTAAACATTATAAGACTCTACACCGTCTTCCTTGTTGTTCAAAACTCAATACTAGAAATTATCTAGACCTTAGAGAGACCAATTATGCAAACCAAATTTTAGCATGCTCTATGTATTTCTTCACTATAGGTGCAAAGTATATGATGCAAGAGCTTAAACATGAGCACAACAATTGCCAAGTATCACATTATCCAAGACATTATACCAATTACTACATGTAGCATTTTCCAATTCCAACCATATAACAATTTAACGAAGAGGAAACTTCGCCATGAATATTATGAGCTAAGAACACATGTGTTCATACGAACCAGCGGAGCGTGTCTCTCTCCCACACAAGGATGAACTTATTCAGAGAACTAAGATAACAAAACAAAAACAAAAATAAAAGCACACAGACGCTCCAAGTAAAATACATAGGATGTGACCGAATAAAAATATAGTTTCACTAGAAGAAACCCGATAAGTTGTCGATGAAGAAGGGGATGCCTTGGGCATCCCCAAGCTTAGATGCTTGAGTCTTCTTAAAATATGCAGGGATGAACCACCGGGCATCCCCAAGCTTAGACCTTTCACTCTTCTCGATCACATTATATCACCCTCTTCTATTGACCCTTGAAAACTTTGCCACACCAAACTTCAAGCAAACTCATTAGAGGGTTAGTGCATAATCAAAATTCACATGTTCAGAGGTGACACAATCATTATTTTCACTTCTGGACATTGCATAATGCTACTGGACATTAGTGGATCAAAGAAATAAATCCAACATAGCAAAAGAGGCAATGCGAAATAAAAGGCAGAATCTGTCAAAAACAGAACAGTCCGTAAAGACGAATTTAGAAATGGCACCAGACTTGCTCAAATGGAAAAACTCAAAACTAATGAAAGTTGCGTACATATCTGAGGATCACGCTCGTAAATTGGCAGATTTTTTCGAATTTTCTACAGAGGCCTGTGCCCAGACTCGTGACAGACAGCAATGCTGTTTCTGCGCAGCGATCCCAAATATAACATCAACTTTGACATAGAAACTTTACTTGGCACAACAAAACACAAAACTAAGATAAGGAGAGGTTGCTACAGTAGTAAACAACTTCCAAGACACAAATATAAAACAAATTACTGTAGCAAAATAACACATGGGTTATCTCCCAAGAAGTTCTTTCTTTATAGCCATTAAGATGGGCTCAGCAGTTTTAATGATGCACTCGCAAGAAATAGAAGTTGAAGCAAAAGAGAGAATCAAAAAGAAAATTCAAAACACATTTAAGTCTAACATGCTTCCTATGCATAGGAATCTTGTAAATAAACAAGTTCATGAAGAGCAAAGTAACAAGCATAGGAAGATAAAACAAGTGTAGTTTCAAAAATTTCAGCACATAGAGAGGCATTTTAGTAACATGAAAATTTCTACAACCATATTTTCCTCTCTCATAATAACTTTCAGTAGCATCATGAGCAAACTCAACAATATAATTATCACATAAAGCATTCTTATCATGAGTCTCATGCATAAAATAATTACTACTCCCAACATAGGCATAGTCATTCTTATTAATTATAGTGGGAGCAAATTCAACAAAGTAGCTATCAAATATAGGAGGTATATTGTAATCATAATCAGATTTATCCTCCATAACAGGTGGTAACAAAAGATTACTATCATTATAATCATCATAAATAGGAGGCAAAGTATCATCAAAGTAAATTTCCTCCTCAATGCTTGGGGGACTAAAAATATCATGCTCATCAAAACCAGCTTCCCCAAGCTTAGAATTTTCCATAGCATTAGCAACAATGGTGTTCAAAGCATTCATACTAATAACATTCCCATTATCATGCATATAAAGTTCCATGGGTTTTTTAATTCTTTCTTCAAACACATCATGTCCTAATTCAAGATAAAGTTCATAAAGATCTCTCATTTTATTGTTGTCTTCCATTAAGCCTTACTAGTGTAAACAAGAAACCAAATGTCGCAATTGCAGAGTCTAAAGGAAATAGCTTCGAGTACTTACAACGGCGCCGAAAATAGCTTAGTAGCCGAGGTCCGGAGTGTGAGTACCTTTTACCTTTCCCCGGCAACGGCGCTTTAAAATAGCTTGATGTCTACGGTGCTTCTATTCTTGTAGACAGTGTTGGGCCTCCAAGAGCAGAGGTTTGTAGAACAGCAAGTTTCCCTTAAGTGGATCACCCAAGGTTTATCGAACTCGGGAGGAAGAGGTCAAAGATATCCCTCTCATGCAACCTGCAACCACAAAGCAAGAAGTCTCTTGTGTCCCCAACACACCTAATAGGTGCACTAGTTCGGCGAAGAGATAGTGAAATACAGGTGGTATAAATAAGTATGAGCAGTAGTATGGCGCCAGAAAAGTGCTTGGCGCGTAGTTGACGAGGGAGGAAAAGTGCTTAGTTGCTGGGCTAGTAATATTGAAGTGAAGTAAACATTAACGCAGTAGTAACGCTCAAGAAAAGTAAGCGATAGCAGTATTTAGGAACAAGGCCTAGGGAATAGACTTTCACTAGTGGACACTCTCAACATTGATCACATAACAGAATAGATAAATGCATACTCTACACTTTTGTTGGATGATGAACACATTGCGTAGGATTACACGAACCCTCAATGCCGGAGTTAACAAGCTCCACAATAATGCTCATATTTTAGTAACCTTTAGTGTAAGATAGATCAAAAGACTAAACCAAGTACTAGCATAGCATGCACACTGTCACCTTCATGCATATGTAGGAGGAATAGATCACATCAATATTATCATAGCAATAGTTAACTTCGCAATCTACAAGAGATCATGATCATAGCATAAACCAAGTACTAACACGGTGCACACACTGTCACCTTTACACACGTGCAGGAGGAATAGAACTACTTTAATAACTTTGCTAGAGTAGCACATAGATAGTAGTGATACAAAACTCATATGAATCTCAATCATGTAAAGCAGCTCATGAGATCATTGTATTGAGGTACATAGGAGAGAGATTAACCACATAGCTACCGGTACAGCCCCGAGCCTCAATGAAGAACTACTCCCTCCTCATGGGAGCAGCATGATGAAGATGGCGGTGGAGATGGCAGCGGTGTCGATGGAGAAGCCTTCCGGGGCACTTCCCCGTCGGCAGGGTGCCGGAACAGAGACTCTGTCCCCGCATCTTGGCTTCGCGATGACGGCGGCTCCTGGAACTTTTCTCGTATCGTGGCTTTCTCCTTAAGGGTTTTCGATGCAGGGGCTTTAAATAGGCGAAGAGGCGGCGCAGGGGTCGAAGGGGCGCCCACACCATAGGGTGGCGCGGCCCAGCCCTGGCCGCGCCACCATGTCCCCCCACAGGGCCCTCCTCGTGGCTCTCCGGGCGATGCTTCCGGGCAAAATAGGAACCCGGCGTTGATTTCGTCCAATTCCGAGAATATTTCGTTACTAGGATTTCTGAAACCAAAAACAGCAGAAAACAGAACTGGCACTTCGGCATCTTGTTAATAGGTTAGTTCCAGAAAATGCATAAATATGACATATAATGTGTATAAAACATGTAGATAACATCAATAATGTGGCATGGAACATAAGAAATTATCGATACGTTGGAGACGTATCAATACTCAAACCATTTGATCATGAAAATCGCCTGTTGAGGGTGCTCCTCGGCAATGCCCTCCGATAGGGGCTTAGGGTTGATGGAATCCTGCAAGCTGGCACGAGACATCGGTTCACAGACAAGCGGGGAGAGCGATTTACCAGGTTCGGGCCCTCGATGAGGTAAAACCCTTACGTCCGCCCGTCTCTTCTTGATTATGATGATAACAGGTTACAATGGGGTGCCGAATAATTCGGCTGTGATCTCGTCGAGATGGCTAATTGCTAGGGTAACCTAGTTCTAAGCTTCTGCTGGCTAAGATCGCTAAGATTGATTGTGTGTCCCTCGATAGCCCCTCTCCTGGTCTTTATATAGGTGGCCAGGTCTCGAGAGGTCTAATCGAGTACGAGTAGGTTTACAGTAGATCTATCTCTAAACTTTCCTTGTTCGGCTTCTTCCGTGTCTTGTACTTCAAGTAATCTTCCGCCGCACCGTCCTAGTGGCCCATCTTGCCATCGGGTACCTTCATGGGCCTCCAGCTGGACCGTATAGGGTAGAGCAACATTGGTTACCCGAAGGGTAATGCCCACGTCAGTAGCCCCCGAGTGTCTAGCCGAACATAGTTCGGGTAGAGACTGAAGCATGTCTTCTTCCGACGTCCTTCTCTTTGATCATTCTTGCTTTTCTTTTGTCTGTACATTCTCTTCTATCGGGTGCGGCGCCGCTCCCGATGGGAGTAGCCCCCGTCTAGGTACGGATGCTTGCAATCCGTGCGTAGACTCAAGTTGTACCACTCGAACATCTTCTGCCGAAGTTTTTCTGCAAGTCTTCGTAGGTCATCCGATATATTTTCTTTATGCAAGGGATAATGAATAATGTGCCCAACTTTTGTTGGTTAACTGCCGATGGCAAAACAACGTTACCCTACACAGAATCAAGTCCCCGGCATGATCCCTGGAGTGAGAAAAAGTTCTGTCGGCGCACCACTCCCGATGGGAATAGCCCCCGAGTCTGGGCACGGGCGTTTCGTCCGAGTGCAAACTTGAGGCGAATTTTTCCTTCGAGTCCTCATTCTGTCGGGTGCGCGTCCAGCGCTCCCGATGGGAGTAGCCCCCGAGTCTAAGTGCAGATGCTTTGCAATCTGTACATAGACTCAAATTGTCCATCCGATAGCTTTTTATTCCTTCGTATGCAATTATTTCGCATGACGTCATTGATGACGTTTTTCTGACACCTCAATTCTGACTGATAAGACGTGACCCGCCGGCCCTTTTTTCGAGCAATTCCTGCTCCTCTTACACGGTTAGCGAGGCACCTCCTCGATTTCTGCAACCATTAACTGAAGAAAAGGTCCACTAGCAGTACGAGGCCTTCCTTAAATCTTCCAAAGGATAGAAATCCCTAATCTTCTCCTTCATTCATCACAACATCCCTTCGTTGTTCTTCCTCTTCTCCCTTTCACAACTGCTTGCGCCGCCACCACTGCTTTCCAGTTTTTCCCAGATCTCGCGATGGTGAAGAAGAAGAACCCTAGCGCCGCCGCCAGCTCCACGAGCGGAGGCGCCGCCGCCAAATCTTCCTCGATTCTTCCGAAGGAGGGCGCCCCAAACGCTCCTCCCCCAGCTCCGGCGCCGCCGGCGCCACCAGGCTCAGTAGCCAGGCCCGGAGATTGGATAGCATCGACCGTCACCAAGCGTGACGAGAAGAGATCCCGAAGCCTGGGATTGATCTCCTCCGATGAGGGGAATGTGATCTTTCCAGGTGCGATTTCTCGACCTAATCCCCCTGCTGGCTTTACCGTGATGTTCTTATCGTTCTTATATCGGGGTCTTTCGCTTCCCGTTCACGAATTCCTCCTCCATCTCTTGCGAACTTACGAGATCCAACTATGGCAACTCACTCCCAACTCAATCCTCCACATTGCTGTGTTTATCACCCTTTGCGAAGCATATCTGGGCATTGAGCCTCATTTTGGGTTGTGGAAAAAGATCTTCTATGTGAAGAGATACAGCAGTAGTAACGGATCTTTTGTCACCGGAGGAGTGGGATTTGTAGCTCGTTCGGATGTCAACTACTTCAATTTCCCAATGAGAGAGTCCGTGCAAGGGTGGAGATTGAAGTGGTTTTACGCCAAGGATTCCTTGTCACCCGAATCTCAGCTTCCTTGCTTTGTCGATGTCCTTGAAGCCAAGCCTAAAAATTCCTGGAAGAATATTCTCTCTCCCGACGAAAAAGTAGCAGCCGATGAATTATTTGCCAGATTTCTTCGGATCAAAGAAGCTGACGGCCAAACTATGGTCGGCACAGAGGTAGCGGCGGTGTTCCTGAAACGTCGAGTTCAACCAGTCATGGCCAGAGTTCGCCCAATGTGGTTGTATTCTGGTCCGAAAGATGAGACCAGAATTAACGCTGCCGAATTGTCGGAAAAGGAACTGCTCGATGAAGTCCGTCGCCTCACTTTCTTTAGCCAAGAAGACTTGATCCCATTGACGTCTTCGTATACTCCTTTTGATGCCGATCATCCACCACCAGAGGTAACTTCCCTTCTCAAATTCTTATTATGCTACTATTTACTTAGTCGACATAATTGCTGCTGTTCTCATCTGTCTTTTCTTCGACAGACCCTTGTAGCCTCCGGAGATTTGCATAACTCGCCAAACAATATTTCTGAGGGAAGAGGCTCTTCAGAACCTGTTGATTTTCACACTGTCGAGCATACAAGCCCAAAAAACGATCACAATGATCCGATAGATTCCGAAACCGTTCACACCAATCTCCCTCCATCAGCCGATGACACTTGCGACACAGAGGGATCAGTGCGTGATGATGACGCTGATCACGATGCCTTTGTTAATGCAGCTGCGGAGGAGACCAGGGCTCCGCCTACGAAGAGATCAATCGGCGGCTTTGCCGACGAAGATGATCTCCTCGATATGTAAGTATCTTCCTCCTTTTCGTCATACTTTGCCCCTTTGTTTCTCGCATTCTTCTCATAACTTTGGTCGATCATGTCCTTCTTGTAGTGACGAAGCTTTCGCTGAGCCTCCGTCTAAGAGGGTCAGATCTGATGCTGTTTCACCGGCCCGCGGCTTCCGAAGCTTCGGCTCCTAAAGCAGCTCCTGCGGCGCAAGCATCGACTGCTTCCTCCCTTTCCAAGGGGAAAGACGTTCTGCCGCTACTACAGCTCCTCCTTCTGTAAGTCCTTTTCGAATATGATGTAAATTCCTTTGGAGTATGCCTTGCCTAATGATTCTTTGTAAAACACATTTTATTTTTTCTTAAGGACCTGCGAGGTGTGATATCCTCTCTAGAGGCCTTCGCGTCTCAATTTACCTCTCTAGAGGCGGACAAAGCTCGACTGCAGGAGGAAGTTAAGTCTTCCTCTTCAAAGTTGGACGGCGCCATTAAAAAGGCTGCCATAGCTCGCCAGGAGGTCGACTCCCTAAAAGAGGAGTTGAGCAAGCTGACGGAGAGGCTGAAGGAGGAAGAAGCTCGGGCAGCTGAAAAGGATGAACTCCTTCGACAATCTGCTTTGGCTCTACTTGGTAAGCTCTTTCACACATCTCTGTCGATTATTACTCTTATGGATCCATTTCTTTATCAACGATTTTCTCCAATTTGATTTCTTGCAGAAGCCGCCAGTATCCCTGCTACTGCCTTGGACAAAGTTCCGAATAACTCCCCGGCAAATGGTGTGTCGATGGCTCTCGCCTCCCACCAGCTTACCCGGGAGCTTCTTAACAAGGGAAAGGGTGCCCTGGCGCGGATGCATTCGATGATTTTCCCCAAGGTCAAGCAGGAGAAGACTTTGGGGCAGCTGATTGATGCCTTCGCGGTTGACACCAAGGAAGTTATTGAGGTATTCAAGCGTACCTCGCGTACCTATGGTGCCCTCCTTGCCTTCCAACTTATGATGGGTTACGGCTTTAAGGCTGACATCGAAGAAATGACTAAGGAGCTGCCGAAAGAAAAAGATGGGCGATTTGTTGACTTAAGCGCCTTTACAGTGTCTGCCCGTACTTGTGCTCGCCAGCTCCTCGAACTAGTTTCGTCAGGAAAGACATCGGCTGGCCCCAGCCTATCGACTCAGACCCAGGCTCCTTGATTGTTGTAATTTTATCCTCGGGCTAGAGTGAAACATTATTCTGTTGCAAAAACTTAAGTTTGTAATGAACACTGTGCTGGCAATGTTGCCAACACACCTTTGTCATAATATCTTCACTTGTACTTCTCCTGATAGGAATTACTTGTACTTCTCCCGATGGGAGTTACGTTGGATGCTCAATTTGACCATATCCGTCATCCTTTTTAACGCTGTTTCCTGCAGGTTTTCCCGGTGCCCTCGTTTGTCGACGACTCGTCGGGTGTTCTTCCTGAAGGTGATCGTATCCAGCGGATGAAGGATCGGATCACCCAGATGGAAAAGGACCTACGCAGCACGTACGCCCTAGCTTCTATTGTCAATAAGAAGGGCGAGATTGCAGCCGACGTGGAGCGATATGCCCTTACTGAGCTGCATAAAGCTACCGAGAGCTTGAACTGTGAGTTTCTTGATCCCTGCGCCCTTTTGTCGACAACGCCTTATCTGATCCTTCATTTATTTCTTTGCCAGTCATAGCTCTGAACCGTGCGGAAGAAAACAAACGGATTCATGAGCGTGTGCATGCATTAACCCAGCTATCCTCAGCCGAAGAGATTTTCTGGCGGGAGCACTCGAAGGCTTCGGCTGTCGCGCAATTTCAGGATCGGGTTCAGCAGGTCCACCACTTTTTTGACAAGTGCTACAAGGCTATGAGGGTGGTTTGGAAAACGATGTTCCCTTTGAACGCAGTTCCCCCCACGCTCCTTGCATTGATGTCTGAGTTTGGTAATGCCAAGAAGATCCGAGACTTGGTGCGTGCGCAAGTTTTTGCAGGGGCCAGGTTTACACTTGCTCTTGTACTCGCCCGTTATCCCTCAGCGGGTTTGCTGTCGATTGCCAACGCAACTGGAGACTTGGAGGCACTGTATCCGAAGGTATTGTTGCCTGCCAACATAATTGTCGACAGACTCGAAGAGGACTCAAAGGTGCCTGAAGAAAGAGGAACTCCGCAAGGGTGATTTCAGGGATTTAATGTTTGTTTTGTAAATAGATAATTTGGCTACTTCATCCAAGTGTTTGGATTATGTAATGATGCCTTTTCATTTGGTAGATACATGCATATGTACTTTTACCATGTTATTGCCGTTGGCAAGTTTTGACTTGAGCTAATCTGAGTTGCTCGTTTAAATGTATGTATATTGGTTGGTTAGCAAATCATTTGAGTGATCAGCTCGTGTTGCAGGTTTTGCTAAACCTGTTGTATGCGCAACTTTGCTTTCAACCGTTTTATGTTTCGACAGGCACTCCCGAATATTTCGGGTGTAGTGGTTCTGCCGATGAGCCCGTTGTTCCTTGATATTTCCATAAGCAAAATATCGAATGTGGGTTGTGTTTATATGTATTTCCGAACTCTTGCTATTTACGGCACTCGTAGAGGCATCTATAGCAGAAGGAAAGGTGAACGTCTTTTAGCACTCGTAGAGGCTTTTTGAAGCACGATCTTCTGCCTCGTACTATGTTTGCATAGTGATGGGGCTTAGAAGTTTGTGGTTACTGCAATGCTTAACAAAGAATCGAAGCTTAAGTTCTCATTAATAAGGTAAGCACAAGGCTAGAGGGCGAAAAAAAGGAAGGCCCTGTTTAAAATAAAAGAAAATAAAGGCTGATAAATTGCTTAAGCAAGGAAGGGGTTCTTCTCTTCTTCTGGCTTCTTCACCACGTTAGTGGTTGCTGCAGCGTTGCTGGTTTCATCAGGGGTTTGGGCAGTGGTTGTCAGCGTCTTGCTGTCTCCTATGCCTTCTGTGCCATCAACTGCCGAACCTTTTGCTGCCGAGGCTTCTGCTGCCGAAGCTTCCGCTGCCGAAGCTTTAAGGGCAAGAGCGGCTGGTTTCTTCTTGGTTTCCCTGACATCTTTTTCCTCCTTGATTTCACGTAATGACAGCTTGGGTAAGGGGTCGATGATTTCTTGCTGTGACCCGAACTTTGCAGCAATCCTCTGAAAGTCGCGATCACAATTGTCCGAGCGTGAAAAACTTCCATAGACTGTGATGTTTGTCCCGTTGTTCCCATGCATTTTCAGCTTGAGGTATGCATAATGCGGCACAGCCATGAACTTGGCATAAGCTGGTCTTCCGAGTATAGCGTGATACTGTGACTCCCAGTTCACTACTTCAAACTCAATCTTTTCCTTCCTGAAATTGTCGGCTCTGCCGAAGATAACATTCAGGTAGACTTTGCCAAGAGAGTAGCCCGGTGCGGTTGGAAGGATCCCATGGAAGCAGGTGTCTGTTTCTTCCAGCATCCTCATGGTGATCCCCATACTTCTGATTGTGTCGACGAATATCAGATTTAGCCCGCTTCCACCATCCATGAAGACTTTGCTCATCTTGAACCCCCCAATTTGTGCTTCGACTACCAAGGCAGCGTGTCCTGGTTTTGGTATGGTCATCGGGTGATCTGCTCGACTGAACGTAATGTTCTGAGAAGACCACTCGACATACTCGGGGATGTTTGCCATGATGCTTTCTGCCAAGTTGATCTCTCGGGTGAGCTTTTTCATCTCCCTTTTCGAAACACCTGTCCTATGGATCATGCTCATCTGCCCACGTGGTGGTGGGAATGCCTCGTTGGGTTGATGAGGTTGAGCCTGCTGGACTTGATGCTGCGGTGGAGGTGGGGGTGGCGGTGGTAGCTGTTGCTGGCCTGACTGCTGGATGAGTTTGTGCATGTCAAGGAACTGCCGACAGTCCCTGAGCAGGTGACTCGACTTCGTTTTGCCGTCCTTGGAATCGACATACGAATGCAGGTAACAGGGGGCGTTGATCTGCTCAGCGTAGGGTAATTCGGGAGTCCTCTGCTGTCGTGGTTTATAGTTGCCACGGTTCCCAGAGTTGTTCCGATTACCGTCGTGTCGATCGTCTCGATCGTCCTGTCGATCGGAATACCCTGCGGCTACCAGATTGTTATCATCATAGTTGCGGTTCTTCCTTCTTTTGTGACGATCCCTTCGGCCACCCGAGTCGTGCTTCGGCTGGTCATCGTCTTCGTCGTCACTGCGCTGTCGTGGCCTTCGTACATTGTCCTCACCATCAGCCCAACTGTTGGCGATTTCCATTAACTTGGTTATGGTTTTTGGCTTTTTGCGCCCGAGTTCTTCTATGTAGCTCTCCCGCTGAACGCCATCGCTGAAAGCGTCGATTGCTCTGTCGACAGATACGTCTTCGGCAGCGTTCAGGAGTTTTGTGAATCTCCCGATGTATGAACGCATCGACTCCTTCTGCTTCTGTCGGCAATTCCGCAACTCTTCGATCCCAACGGGCCTCTTGTATGTTGCTTGGAAATTGGCAACGAAGGCATCTACTAGGTCGTCCCATGATTTGATGGAACCTTTCGGCAGCCCCCTTAGCCAGGCTCGCGCTGAATCCTTCAAGTAGAGCTGTAAGCATTGCATTGCTGCTATCTGGTTTCCTTTGTGCAGGATCACAGTCTGCAGGTAGTCGTCTATCCAGGATCTTGGTTCCTGCTGCCCATCGTATTTGGCAGCGTCGGTAGGGGTAGGCTTGAACTTTTTGGGCGGCATCGTCTCACGGATTTTGTAACTTAGACAGTCGGCTCCCCTGAGCTCGCCGTCGTACTCCTGGTCTTCATCCGAAGAATCGCTATCGTTGTCCTTTCTAGCGGCGCGTCGTCGCCTTGCTTTGTCGATCTTGCTCTGGGTGATTTCGTCCCGAGCATCTCTCGCATGATGTTTTGAACCACTGCCTTGCACCGTGGTCTTTTCCTTTTGCGGGACTAGGTTGTTCCCCAATATCGCGAGACTCTCCAGGGCACCTCGATGAGCTTGAGCCATGGATCCTTCGGGGCGCTGGTTGATGAGGTATGCGGCGAGGTTGGCCGTTGCTCCTGCAACGGTTTTCGGCCGTGGCATGCCCGCGGTATCCGTAGTCATAAAGGATTTAGTCAGATTCGACGTTATCTCTCTGGCGTCATCTTCCGAAAGCCTGGATAGTCTCGACCGGTGCTTGCCTGCTCCCTGAGTGTTTCGGGAGGCACTCCCTTGCGAGCCCCTTCGCCGTTCACTGGATCGATCTGCCGCAGATAGGCGTCTCTCGAGGGTGGCTTGCTCTTTCGACAGGTGCTCCCGGTTTTTCTCTAGTATAGAGCGATAAGCATTGAGGGTTCCAACCGAGGTTCCTGCGGGGAGCGGTGTGTTGTTGAGTACTGCTGCCCTGGCTGCTGCCCACTCCTCATCCGCGATGGTGTAGTCGCTATCGCGGTTGCTGGCGCTGTTTTCAAAACTTGCCCTTCTACTGGAACGGGGAGTATGGTCCTCGTCTCCTCTGCGCCTTGTGTTTCCCGTGTTATTGGCGACATAAACCTGATGGTGTGCCGTTCTTCGGGTGGTTCCCTGGATGATGCTGTCGATACTGTCCTCTCCCGATGAATACTGGGCGTTGCAGATGAACGGTGTGTCGCTCGATCCCAACCCGTGCTTGGTGTCGCAGTTCAGGCAGTAGTACGGTTAATTCCGAAGATGTGGGATCGTCAGACCCTACCGACATGGAGGACACCGAGCGGGGAGTCGAGGGCACGGGTGAGCACGTCGATCCCGTCAGACCAGCCGATAGGTCGAGTGACGATGACGCGCTTGAACTCGTCGATCCGGAAGTGGGCGATTCCAGCAATCGAAGGATTCCTTCTGCGTTGACGTTGTAGTGGACGCTGCCGAAGGTCATCTCCATGTTTCCTTGTAGATCTGAAAAGTTCGAGCGGGAGGAATCGCTGTGTGGAGTGAACTCGTAGGAGCCGAATCGAATCGGGCTTCCCAGTATCGGCGATGATGGTGTCGACGAAGTTGCTGATGCAGTTGCCGGCGAAGCCACCGGTGTCATGATTGGATCTGCCGATGCCCGCCTTGTGCCGACAAGCTTCCCACGATCGGCGCCAATTGTCGAGGGTGCTCCTCGGCAATGCCCTCCGATAGGGGCTTAGGGTTGATGGAATCCCGCAAGATGGCACGAGACATCGGTTCACAAGGGGAGAGCGATTTACCTAGGTTCGGGGCCCTCGATGAGGTAAAACCCTTACGTCCTGCCTGTCTGTTCTTGATTATGATGATAACATGTTACAATGGGGTGCCGAATAATTCGGCTGTGATCTCGCCGAGATGGCTAATTGCTAGGGTAACCTAGTTCTAAGCTTCTGGCTAAGATCGCTAAGATTGATTGTGTGTCCCTCGATAGCCCCTCTCCTGGCCTTTATATAGGTGGCCAGGTCTCGAGAGGTCTAATCGAGTACGAGTAGGTTTACAGTAGATCTATCTCTAAACTTTCCTTGTTCGGCTTCTTCCGTGTCTTGTACTTCAAGTAATCTTCCGCCGCACCGTCCTAGTGGCCCATCTTGCCATCGGGTACCTTCATGGGCCTCCAGCTGGACCGTATAGGGTAGAGCAACATTGGTTACCCGAAGGGTAATGCCCACGTCGCCCTTACTTCAGACAAGACGAACATGCATAGCAACTCACATGATATTCAACAAAGGTGTAAAAGTTGATGGCGTCCCAGAAACATGGTTATCGCTCAACAAGCAACTTATAAGAAATAAGATACATCAGCTACATATTCTTTACCACAATAGTTTTAAGGCTATTTTACCATGAGCTATATATTGCAAAGACAAAGAATATAATTTTAAAGGTAGCACTCAAGTAATGTACTTTGGAATGGCAGAAAAATAACATGTAGTAGGTAGGTATGGTGGACACAAATGGCATAGTTTTTGGCTCAAGGATTTGGATGCACGAGAAGAATTCCTCTCAATACAAGGCTTAGGCTAACAAGGTTGTTTGAAGCAAACTCAAGTACAAAACGGTACAACAAAACTTACATAAGAACATATTGCAAGCATTATAAGACTCTACACTGTCTTCCTTGTTGTTCAAACACCTTAACCAGAAAATATCTAGACTCTAGAGAGACCAATCATGCAAACCAAATTTTAACAAGCTCTATGTAGTTCTTCATTAATAGGTGCAAAGTACATGATGCAAGAGCTTAAACATGATCTATATGAGCACAACAATTGCAAAGTATCAAATTATTCAAGACATTATACCAATTACCACATGAAGCATTTTCTGTTTCCAACCATATAACAATGAACGAAGCAGTTTCAACCTTCGCCATGAACATTAAAAGTAACACTAAGAACATATGTGTTCATATGCAACAGCGGAGCGTGTCTCTCTCCCAAACAAAGAATGCTAGGATCCGATTTTATTCAAACAAAAACAAAAATAAAAGCAAACAGACGCTCCAAGTAAAGCACATAAGATGTGACGAATAAAAATATAGTTTCACTAGAGGTGACCCGATAAGTTGTCGATGAAGAAGGGGATGCCTTGGGCATCCCCAAGCTTAAATGCTTGAGTCTTCTTGAAATATGCAGGGATGAACCACGGGGCATCCCCAAGCTTAGACTTTTCACTCTTCTTGATCATATTGTATCATCCTCCTCTCTTGATCCTTGAAAACTTCCTCCACACCAAACTCAAAACAAACTCATTAGAGGGTTAGTGCATAATTGAAAATTCATATATTCAGGGGTGACATAATCATTCTTAACACTTCTGGACATTGCACAAAGCTACTGAAAGTTAATGGAACAAAGAAATCCATCAATCATAGCAAAACAAGCAATGCGAAATAAAAGGCAGAATCTGTCAAAACAGAACAGTCCGTAAAGACGAATTTTTCTGGGGCACTTAACTTACTCAGATGAAAAGGCTCAAATTTAATGAAAGTTGCGTACATATCTGAGGATCACACACGTAAATTGGCAGAATTTTCTGGGTTATCTACAGACGGGGCTGCTCAATTTCGTGACAGTAAGAAATCTGTTCCTGCGCAGTAATCCAAATCTAGTATCAACATTACTATCAAAGACTTTACTTGGCACAACAATGCAATAAAATAAAGATAAGGAGAGGTTGCTACAGTAGTAACAACTTCCAAGACTCAAATATAAAACAAAAGTGCTGTAGTAAAATAATGGGTTGTCTCCCATAAGCGCTTTAACGCCTTTCAGCTAGGCGCAGAAAGTGTGAATCAAGTATTATCAAGAGATGAAGCATCAACAGAGGGGTTTGGAGTTTTCTCAACTATGCATTGTATCTTATCTATGTAAGTAACTCCTCTTTCGTTGCTCCTAGGCTTACTATCCTCGTCAAACAAATTTTCAGGAACAAGCCAAGCATAGTTTTTTCTAGAGCTTCATGCATTCCTAGGAGCTTACTAGGTATCGGTACTTTAATCTCCCCGCCATCATTAACATTATTAGTGTACTTTATTCTATCCGTGTCCATCTTTTCAAGTGTTCTTGCAAAGTTGGTGAAAAGACCAAGCCTCTTATGCTTAATAAAAACTTTTCTAGCCTCTTTAGCTATATCACCAAATTCTCTAAGAAGGACATCTAAAACAAAATCTCTCTTTTCTCCCCTTTCCATATCAGAGAGTGTAAGAAACATATGTTGGATTATAGGATTGAGATTAACAAATCTAGTTTCCAACATGTGTATTAAACAGGCAGTAGCACTTTCATAAGTAGGAGCAACTTTTACCAAGGGTGTATCTTCAAAATCTTCATTCATACTAACATGGGTGAAAAATGCTTCTATATTATCCCTTCCAATGATAGACCCTCGTCCTACCGGTATATCTTTCAGAGTGTATTTAGGAGGAAACATGATGAAATAAACAAAAGGTAAATAAAGTAAATGCAAGTAACTAATTTTTTTGTGTTTTTAATATGGAGAATGCAAACAAGACAGTAAATAAAGTAAATGCAAGTAACTATTTTTTTTGTGTTTTTGATATAGAGAACAAACAAAGCAGTAAATAAAATAAAGTAAAGCAAGACAAAAACAAAGTAAAGAGATTGGATGTAGGAGACTCCCCTTGCAGCGTGTCTTGATCTCCCCAACGGCGCTAAAAATCCTGTTGGCGTGTTGACACACGTCCGTTGGGAACCCCAAGAGGAAGGTGTGATGCGTACAGCAGCGAGTTTTCCCTCAGTATGAAACCAAGGTTATCGAACCAGTAGGAGTCAAGGAACACGTGAATGTTGTTGGTGACGGAGTGTAGTGCGGCGCAACACCAGGGATTGGCGCCAACGTGGAACCCGCACAACGCAATCACAATACTTTGCCCCAACTTAACAATGAGGTTGTCAATCTCACCGGCTTGTCAAAACAAAGGATTAATCGTATGGTGTGGAAAATGATGTTTGTTTGCGAAGAACAAGAAAGAACAAGTTTGCAGAGATTGTATTTCAGATGTAAAAGAATGGACCAGGGTCCACAGCTCACTAGTGGTGTCTCTCCCATAAGATAAATAACATGTTGGGTGAACAAATTACAGCTTGGGCAATTGACAAATAGAGAGGGCATAACAATGCACATACATATCACGATGACTACTATGAGATTTAATCAGGCATTACGACAAAGTACATAGACCTCTATCCAGCATGCATCTATGCCTAAAAAGTCCACCTTCAGGTTAGCATCCGCACCCCTTCCAGTATTAAGTTGCAAACAACAGACAATTGCATTAAGTATTGTGCGTAATTGATGACCCACAAGTATAGGGGATCGCAACAGTCTTCGAGGGAAGTAAAACCCAAATTTATTGATTCGACACAAGGGGAGGTAAAGAATACTTATAAGCCTTAACAACTGAGTTGTCAATTCAGCTGCACCTGAAAAGCACTAGTAACAGGGGTGATGTGAAAGCAGCAGTAATATGAGAGCAATAGTAACACTAACACAACAGCAGTAATAGTAACACAGAGGCAATGGCACCAGAAAATAGTTGATACTACTTCCAATGACATGTAGGAACGAGTATATGATGATGAAAGATGGACCGGGGTTCCCACTATCTACACTAGTGGTAACTCTCCAATAACAAGTGTTGGGTGAACAAATTACAGTTGGGCAATTGATAGGATTGAAATAGCATTAAGACAGAACATCAAGATTATTAATCATGTAGGCATGTTTTCCATATATAGTCATACGTGCTCGCAATGAGAAACTTGCATAACATCTTTGTCCTACCACCGGTGGCAGCCCTCTAGGGAATCTACTTGAAATTAAGGTACTCCTTTTAATAGAGCACGGAGCAAAGCATTAACACTCCGTGAAAACATGTGATCCTCATATCTAAGCCTTCCCCTCCAGTTATCCCAGTTGCTCACTGGGGCCTCGGGTTCCGGACATAGACATGTGCAAACAACTTGTAGATACAATCTAAGCAATAAGTATAGAGCTTAATCTAAGATCATGCCACTCGGGCCCTAGTGACAAGCATTAAGCATAACAAGATTGCAGCAACAATAACTTCACAAACTTTATAGATAGACTAATCATAATGTAACAATCCATCGGATCCCAACAAACACAACACCGATTACATCGATGAATCTCAATCATGTAAGGCAGCTCATGAGATCATTGTATTGAAGTACATGGGGAGAGAGTACCAACTAGCTACTAGAACCCGTAGTCCATGGGGGAACTACTCACGAGCATGATGGAGGCGGTGGCGTCGATGGAGATGACTTCCGGCACTTCCGTCCCGGCGGCGTGCCGAACAGATTCTGGCCTCCGAATTGGAGTTTCGCGATGGCGACGCGCCCGGAGTCTTTCTCGAGCTTCACAATTGGTATCACGTTTTAGGTTGCAAGGACTTTGATAGGCGAAGAGGCTGAGTCGAAGGGTTCGGGGCCCACATAGGGGCGCGCCCTCCTCTAGCCGCGCCGCCATGGCGTGTGGGCCCCCGGGCCTCCTCCGGTCCCTCTTCTGTTCGAAGCTTCGTGGAAATATAAGATCGTGGGCCTTGATTTCGTCCAATTCCGAGAATATTGCCCGAACAGCCTTTCTGGAACCAAACAACAGAAACAGGAACTGACACCGTGGCATCTTGTTAATAGGTTAGTTCCGAAAAACGCATAAAAACATTATAAAGTGTGAGCAAAACATGTAGGTATTGTCATAAAACAAGCATGGAACATCAGAAATTATAGATACGTTGGAGACGTATCAAGCATCCCCAAGCTTAGTTCCTGGCCTCGAGTAGGTAAACGATAAAAAGAATAATTTCTGTAGTGACATGCTACTTACATAATCTTGATCATACTATTGTAAAGCATATGAGATGAATGCAACGACTCAAGGCAATGATCTATAGTTTGCTAACAAATAGATAACATATAGCAAAACTTTTCATGAATAGTACTTTCAAGACAAGCATCAAAAATCTTGCATAAGAGTTAACTCATAAAGCAATAAATTCAAAGTAAAGGCATTGAAGCAACACAGAGGAAGATTTAAGTTTCAGCAGTTGCTTTCAACTTTCAACATACATATCTCATGGATAATTTTCAACACAAAGTAATATGATGAATGCAAATAAGCCAGTATGTAAGAATCAATGCACAGTTGACACAAGTGTTGCTTTCTAAGATGGAAGGAAGTAGGTAAACTGACTCAACAATATAAAGTAAAAGAAAGGCCCTTCGCAGAGGGAAGCAGGATTAAATCATGTGCTAGAGCTTTTAAGTTTTGAAATCATATAGAGAGTATAAAAGTAAAGTTTTGAGAGGTGTTTGTTGTTGTCAACGAATGATAGTGGGCACCTAACTACCTCATCAACCAGACTTTCAAGAGCGGCTCCCATGAAGGACGTTATCTCTACCAGCAAGGTAGATCATCCCTCTTCTCTTTTGTTTACACATGTATTTTAGTTTCATTATTGATGACACTCCCCCAACCTTTGCTTACACAAGCCATGGCTAACCGAATCCCTGCCTTCCAACATTCACATACCATGAAGGAGTGTCTATTTGCAAAATTAAGTTGCTTACCGATAGATCAGGGAAAACACGTGAAGAGAATTATTAATGCAAGTTAATTAATTGGGGCCGGGAACCCCATTGCCAGCTCTTTTTGCAAATTTATTGGATAAGCGGATATGCCACTAGTCCATTGGTGAAAGTCCTGTCCAGTAAATGACAAGATCGAAAGATAAACACCACATACTTCCTCATGAGCTATAAAACATTGACACAAATAAGAGATAATAGCTTTTGAATTGTTTAAAGGTAGCACATGAAGTATTTACTTGAATGGCAGAAAGTACCACATAGTAGGTAGTTATGGTGGACACAAATGGCATAGGTTTTGGCTCAAGGTTTTGGATGCACGAGAAGCATTCCCTCTCAGTAAAAGGCTTTGGCTAGCAAGGTTGTTTGAAGCAAACACAAGTATGAACCGGTACAGCAAAACTTACATAAGAACATATTGCAAGCATTATAAAACTCTACACTGTCTTCCTTGTTGCTCAAACACTTTTACCAGACAATATCTAGACCTTAGAGAGACCAATCATGCAAAACAGTTTCAACAAGCTCTACGGTATTTCTCCACTAATAGGTTTAAACTACATGATGCAAGAGCTTAATCATGATCTACTTGAGAGCTCAAAACAATTGACAAGTATCAAATTATCCAAGACAATATGAGGCATTTTCTGTTTCCAACCAAATAGCAATAAATGCAATAGCTTCCAACTTTTGTCATTGAACATTAAAAGTAAAACGAAGAACACAAGTGTTCGTATGAAAAAGCGGAGCGTGTATCTCTCCCACACAAGGATTGCTAGGATCCAATCTTATTCAAACAAAACAAAAATAAAAACACACAGACGCTCCAAGTAAAGCACATAAGATGTGACCGAATAAAAATATAGTTTCAATAGAAGAAACCTGATAAGTTGATGAAGAAGGGGATGCCTTGGGCATCCCAAGCTTAGACGCTTGAGTCTTCTTGAAATATGCAGGGATGAACCACGGGGCATCCCCAAGCTTAGGCTTTTCACTCTTCTTGATCATATATCATCCTCCTCTCTTGACCCTTGAAAACTTCCTTCACACCAAACTTCTCATAAACTTCATTAGAGGGGTTAGTACTCAAAAACTTTAATCCACCTTAGTCCTGTAGTGACACATTGCAAGAACTCAATAAAACATTAGCTACATCTCTCCACGTCTAGAAAGCCTTGCTTAAAGTCCACAAGAGACAATGCAAAACAGAGACAGAATCGCCAAAACAGAACAGCCAGTAAAGACGAATTTTTAAGAGGTACTTCCGTTGCTCAAATCAGAAAACTTAAAACTAATGAAAGTTGCGTACATATCTGAGGAACACGCACGTAAATTGGCAGATTTTTATGAGTTACCTACAGAGAACTCTGCCCAAATTCGTGACAGATAGAAATCTGTTTCTGCGCAGAAATCCAAATCTAGTATCAACCTTCTATTAGAGACTTCACTTGGCACAACATTGCAATAAAATAAAGATAAGGAGAGGTTGCTACAGTAGTAACAACTTCCAAGAAACAACAAAACAGTAGCAAAATAAAGACATGGGTTATCTCCCAAGAAGTGCTTTCTTTATAGCCATTAAGATTGGCTCAGCAATTTTAATGATGCACTCGCAAGAAATAAGAGTTGAAGCAAAAGAGAGCATCAAAAAGAAAATTCAAAACACATTTAAGTCTAACCCACTTACTATGCATAGGAATCTTTTACACAAATAAATTCATGAAGAACAAAGTGACAAGCATAAGAAGATAAAACAAGAGTGACTTCAAAAGTTTCAGCATATAAAGAGGTGTTTTAGTACCATGCAAATTTCTACAACCATATTTTCCTCTCTCATAATAATTTTCAGTAGCTTCATGGATAAACTCAACAATATAACTATCACATGCAGCATACTTTTCATGATCCATAAACACATAATTTTTATCAAGCTTAAAAATAATAGGATCAGAACTTTCAAAACCACTTTTATCAATAATATAACAAGATGATTGATCAATCTCAAGAGATATGGGACTCCTAGATAAAGTCAAGACCTTTCCAATCCCATTTTCATTAGTGGTATAATTAATATTATAAAGTAACATAGGACCATCATCTAGAGCTTTATTATAAACATTTGCTAAGCAAAACTCTTTAGTACCATGCATTTCGATATCAGGCACAAACAAAGCATTATCATAACATTTATCAAAATAGCATGGATTATCATAGATAACAGTAGCATAATTATTCTCACAGGTTTTACTCATAGGGAATATTTCAAGAGAATCCACAGAACATAACATTCATCCTCTTTGGTAAGCATGGAGGACAATCAAATAGTGTAAGAGATAAAGAGTTACTCTCATTAGAAGGTTGGCATGGGTAGCTAATCCATTCTTCCTCCTTTTGTTCATCACTCTCCTCCTCTTTTTCATCCAATGAGCTTTCAGTTCATCAATTTCCTCCTTTTTCATCCAATGAGCTTTCAGGTTCATCAATTTCTTCTTCCACAGGTTCCTGTAAATTGTGAGTGCATTCTTGTGCATTAATGAGTCTCTCTTTATAATCAATGATATAAGGATTATCGCTGTAACTTTCTATGCAAAAATTAATAATAGAAGAGACATAATCTTTAAGGTCCTTACAAACAACACAAGTTTCATAATTTTTAGACATGAAGGATTCTATCTCAGAGGCTCCCATAAATATGACAAATTGTTCTACCTCTTCGAACCCAAAATGAATATAGCTATTCCAATTATAGTTCTTAATTAAAACTTCCTCACTAAAGCCACATTGAAATTTAAGATGTTTAGTATCCTGTTAGAGCAACAGTTTATATCATGGCGTTTAAGCAAGATTTTAGCAATTGTATTCAATTTTTCTATCACAACACTCATAACTTTTCCCGTTCTTGATTCTCTATAATTATTATATAATTCTATAAGCTCCAAATAGGTTGTGGGTTCTTCCATAACAACAGTTTTTAATTTTTCGGTTTTTCAATTTTTTATGGATTTTCGGGTATATGAGAAAAATAAAACAAGACAAAAACAAACTAGGCAAAATTAAACTAAGCAAAATAATACTAGACAGAAATAAACTAAGCACAAATAAACTAGACAAAAGTAAACTAAGCAAAACAAAATAAAATAAAATAGAGAGAGAGGTGGAGTGTACTCCCCAGGTGAACTTATGAGAGTCATGCCTCCCCGGCAACGGCGCCGTAAAATAGTCTTGATGACCCACAAGTATAGGGGATCGCAACAGTCTTCGAGGGAAGTAAAACCCAAATTTATTGATTCACACAAGGGGAGGTAAAGAATACTTATAAGCCTTAACAACCGAGTTGTCAATTCAGCTGCACTGAAAAGCACTAGTAACAAGGGTGATATGAAAGCATAGTGAATAAGGAGCAATAGTAACAAAGAATACGTGCAAAAGTAATAGTAACATAGAGGCAATGGCACCATAAAATAGTTGATACTACTTCCAATGACATGTAGGAACGAGTATATGATGATGAAAGATGGAACGGGGTTCCCACCTATCTACACTAGTGGTAACTCTCCAATAACAAGTGTTGGGTGAACAAATTACAGGTTGGGAAATTGATAGGATTGAAATAGCATTAAGACAGAACATCAAGATTATTAATCATGTAGGCATGTTTTCCATATATAGTCATACGTGCTCGCAATGAGAAACTTGCATAACATCTTTTGTCCTACCAGCCGGTGGCAGCCGGGCCTCTAGGGAATCTACCGGAAATTAAGGTACTCCTTTTAATAGAGCACCGGAGCAAAGCATTAACACTCCGTGAAAACATGTGATCCTCATATCTAAGCCTTCCCCTCCAGTTATCCCAGTTGCTGTCACTCTGGGGCCTCGGGTTCCGGACATAGACATGTGCAAACAACTTGTAGATACAATCTAAGCAATAAGTATAGAGCTTAAATCTAAGCTCATGCCACTCGGGCCCTAGTGACAAGCATTAAGCATAACAAGATTGCAGCAACAATAACTTCACAAACTTTATAGATAGACTAATCATAATGTAACAATCCATCGAATCCCAACAAACACAACACCGATTACATCATGAATCTCAATCATGTAAGGCAGCTCATGAGATCATTGTATTGAAGTACATGGGGAGAGAGTACCAACTAGCTACACCTAGAACCCGTAGTCCATGGGGGAACTACTCACGGAGCATGATGGAGGCGGTGGCGTCGATGGAGATGACTTCCGGGGCACTTCCCCGTTCCGGCGGCGTGCCGACCGTAGATTCCGTCCCCCGAATTGGAGTTTCTGGCGCGGCGCCCCGGAGTCTTTCTCGGAGTTTCGTCAATTGGTATCGCGTTTAGGTCGCGAGGGACTTTATAGGCGAAGAGGCGAGCCTGAAGGGCCCGGGGGCCCACGCAGGCCCCCCTCTCGGCCGCGCCGCCATGGCGTGTGGGGGCTCCTGGGCCTCCACCGTCCCTCTTCGTGTTCTCGAAGCTTCGTGGAAATATAAGATCGTGGGCCTTGATTTCGTCCAATTCCGAGAATATTGCCCGAACAGCCTTTCTCGAACCAAAAACAACAAACAGAACTGGCACCGTGGCATCTTGTTAATAGGTTAGTTCCGGAAAACGCATAAAAACATTATAAAGTGTGAGCAAAACATGTAGGTATTGTCACAAAACAAGCATGGAACATCAGAAATTATAGATACGTTGGAGACGTGCGTAATGTAATCAACACAAATATCCTTAGACAAAGCATTCATGTTTTATTCCTAGTGGCAACAGCACATCCACAACCTTAGAACTTTCAGTCACTGTCCCACATTCAATGGAGGCATGAACCCACTATCGTGCATAAATACTCCCTCTGGAGTTACAAGTATCAACTTGGCAGAGCCTACTAGCAACGGAGAGCATGCAAGAACATAAACAACACATATATGATAGATTGATAATCAACTTGACATAGTATTCCATATTCATCGGATCCCAACAAACACAACATGTAGCATTACAAATAGATGATCTTGATCATGATAGGCAGCTCACAAGATCTAACATGATAGCACAATGAGGAGAAGACAACCATCTAGCTACTGCTATGGACCCATAGTCCAGGGTGAACTACTCACACATCAATCCGGAGGCGATCATGGTGATGAAGAGTCCTCCGGGAGATGATTCCCCTCTCCGGCAGGGTGCCGGAGGCGATCTCCCTGAATCCCCCGAGATGGGATTGGCGGCGGCGGCTCTCGGGAAGGTTTTCCGTATCGTGGCTCTCGCACAGGGGTTTTCGCGACGAAGGCTATGGTAGGCGAAAGGTAGGGTTGGAGGCGGTGGGGGCCCCACACCATAGGGCGGCGCGGGCCCCACCCAGGCCGCGCGGCCTGTGGTGTCGGCGCCTCATCGCCCCACTTCGTATCCCCTTCGGTCTTCTGGAAGCTTCGTGGAAAAATAAGATCTTGGGCGTTGATTTCGTCCAATTCCGAGAATATTTCCTTTGTAGGATTTGTGAAACCCAAAACAGCAGAAAACAAGAATCGCTCTTCGGCATCTCGTCAATAGGTTAGTGCCGGAAAATGCATAATAATGACATAAAGTGTGTATAAAACATGTGAGTATCATCATAAAAGTAGCATGGAACATAAGAAATTATAGATACGTTTGAGACGTTTCAAGAAACCAAACAAGGAGTGTGATCAGATGTAGGTTTGCCCTTAGGTGTGACAATGGTTGCTGGATAGCTTGCAGTCCAGTGCACAGAAGTAAAAAACCAATCCAATTGCTCAAGCAAGGGATCCTCTTGCATGTTACTCCAAGTATATTTCCTTCCTTTTATAGGTAATTCTGTGAGATTCTGTGTTCTAATGACATCATTAAAAATGAGCATATCATCAATATTTCCTCCTGGTTTATTTCTATTTTCTGGTGATCTAATGAAATTAAAATCACCCAAGATCAACCAGTCTTCATCAATAGGGATATTTAAGTTATATAGCCATTGCACAAAAGCATCTCTGAGATCACCATTACATGGCCCATATACATTCACTAGAGTCCATTTTTGGGTGGATTGTTTCGATGTAAAGTGCATAGAAATAGCAAAGGGTTCACAATGCATTACCATACCAGAGAAAACCGAGCTGTTCCAAATAATAATTAACCCTCCAGAGGCACCAATTGAGGGAATAAAAACATATTCATCAAAACGACTAGGACAGCATGCTTTAATAAAAGCCAGATCAAAATTCTCCTTTTTTTGTTTCTTGCAAGCAGATGACAGAACACCCACTGTTATTAATAGCATTCATAAGTGCTAACTGCTTCGATTTAGCATTAAGACCCCTGATGTTCCAACATAAAACAAACCACTTCTTAAGGAAGTTCATTACAATAAAGAGGGATACAAATAACACATAAAGCCTTAAGCAGTATTATCTGAATCATCTTCCTCCTGCAGGGAGGCCAGTAGCTTCTTGGGTGACACTTCATCTGGTGGCACACCACATAAGTTGACAGCAATAGCTTGAATAGCAGGCACTGAAGTTTCTGTAGGGGTAGCATTTGAGGGCCCACCATCATCAATCTTTAGAAGAACAGTTGGATCCTTCCTTGGCTTTACCTTAGATGCTACTGGTTTTTTCTCAGAATCATTTCTTGGTTTAAAACCATTGTATTTGTTACCTCTTGGACTCCTTCTAACCTTAGTAGTGCATTCAGGTGCCTGAGCCTGCATTACTGCTTTCTTTTCCTCCCTTTTCCACTCAAAGATGCTGAACTAGAAGAGGTACTGTGAGCATCCAAGCTAGTATTGGTCATACTCATGGAGTTATCATCAGAGCTGACACTGTTCATCATCAAAGGAATTTCTGGCAAAGCTAGTGCACTAGCTATCTCTCTGTCTTGGGTCAGACTAGCAAATTCCCCAACCATTTCAAAGAGCACTTGCCTTGGCAAATCAACAGAGATGGAAAGATATTTGCTATTATCCTGAATACTTGGCTGATCAACAGAATTGATAATTGCCTTAACCAAAGTGATCCTAGCCCAGATTTCAGAATGCATATGTGAGAAAGAATCAACTGTGAAAGAGTTTATATGAAAAGCATCCAAGACATCAATAGACATCTCACTTCCACCTGAAGAAGAACTGGAAATACTATCATGCCAGGCCTGCATTGGACTGTCTGTCGTGCCATGAACAGAGGGATGCACACCAGCAGAAAAGTGTACACCTTGTTCAGCTAGACGTGCTGAAAATTATACAGAGGAGCCTCTTGTAACATCTGCTCGTAAATGTGCCGATTATTATCTTCTTGTGCCATGTTAATATCTTCTTGTGCATGGAACGGCATAGGATCATGAACTTGCAAATTCTGCACATTATGATTGTTGCCACCTTGATTCCCACCAAACTGCATGTTCTGCTGTAGCCATTGTGCTAGCTGCTACTGGAAAAGCTATTCTGCAGTAATTTCAGGACCATACATGGGATGAGGGTTCCCATTTGCTGGAGCTGGGTCTTCTGGAGGAGGAGGCACATCATGGATGTGAGCATTCCAATCAGCCGACCTCAACATAATGACAGGTATTGTCCAGCTGCGGCTTGCTCCACCCAAATCGATGCATGACTAAACTTTTAGGGACAAATTTTGGGTCTACAAACCATGCCTTAACTAGAACATAATTTTATTACCCCCTGATTGTGCCAAATAGACAGCTGACCAAAATCCTCCACAGCCCCATTAACATAATAATCTGTCTGGTAGTCCAAAGGGAAACCAAGATACAGAAGCCAAGTTTCTCTACCAAAGGATGTCAAACGCATGTTCCTAGCAGCATCATGACGAACAAAAGTCACAGTAATCTCATCTAGTTGTAAAGTGATACCAACCACTGCATCGCTGCCAATGTCTCAGCAAAGGTGTAGACACCAATGCCAAAAGGATGATCATCGAAGTAACGAACGACAAACCCTCTTCAACCAAAAGTCTCTAATTTCCTCTCTAACCGACTCCCTTAAGTGCACTGGTATGAATCTATCCGTCTCCGCAATGAGAACTCGATCATGCCGTAGAGGAGCAAGAGGAGGAACAACCAGATCAGTTCTAACCTTTCTGTCAGAGGGCCTTGATCCACCGACATCCCATCGAAGGAACGCCAAAGGATTCATCGGAAACGTGGCCATGGCGGCGGCAGGTCCTCGGAGGAGAAGCAGAGAGAGGAGACGAAACAGCAAGAGGTAAAGGTGGCACAGTATCTCCTTCCTTAACCACCCAAATCTTCCGACCCAATAAAGGATTTCTGTTTTGTTATTGGCTTAGCAGATTTGACTCTCCAAATTCCAGGCCCGCTTAGAACAGTTCGAGGCCCAATGCCCTAAGATACGGCACAATTTACATCTCGATACCAACAACAATCCCTGGAGTAATGGCCAGGTGTTAAACATTTTGAATAGTAAATATCTGCCCAATAGGCGCGCGACTGCATTTGACTCCCAATTGAGCACATCCATCACAGAAACCAGGGCAATTAATTCGGAGATGATCTTTAAGTCCACAACGAGAGCACCGTCCAATAAATTCAAAAACCAGATCTTTTGGTGGAATAAGAAGTAGATTCAAAGAATACATAATATCTGCCTCCGAATAGCCTGCTCGACGTTGATCTTCCAAAATTTCCAGAGTGAGAACGGGCAGCTTTTGACACATTAAACGTGGGAAATTTGAACCCATAGATGTAAATCCCGATGAGAATACATGATCCGTTTTAAGTGGATCGAAATCTGACCCACCATGAACTCTTGATTGTCACATGACACCGTTGGAGGATTTGAGGTAACCATGGGAGTAGAAGAACCATTGCGATTGAATCCAAATTTCGCCAATTCATCCGTTGGAGATGTGTCTCCAGCAGAACTAGCTGCCTGAACTTCCAGGTTTGGACGCAGCAAGGTAGGACTGCGTTGTGCCACAACCAGATCTTGTTTAGATGGAACCAAAGGTGATGAAACATGATCAAGAAAACCAGATCTTGTTGGGTGAACTCCACGAAATAGAGAAAAATGGCATACAAAGTCCGCCAGATCCGATCATGTAAACCATATATGAAATGTCCCACCTTATTAGAGGCCACAGAAAAACAAAAGCGCCGATCACTCAGCTTGATAAACCCTAAAGCCACGGGCTTCACCGCCAATACATCATTGAAGGGCCAAACCCACCGATTCCACCGATAGAACAAAAGAAGCGAAGAGAAGGAAACCACCAAGAAGAATTCTTTGCCACGGGAGGAGGGAGAGAAGTGCATCGTAGATCCAAACCGAGAACGAACCTGATCTGCTGCCAGGCCTGGCATGAAATCCCAATAGAATGGCCTCCATCTTGCCTAGATCTCAAGGCCATGATCGCCGGTGAGGTGGGTTGCGGTGGAGGTGGAGAGGAGGGGTGGAGAGGTGGAGAGAGCCATCTTTTATGCATCATGATATTGGTATGAGACGACTTAGAAATTTGTAATTTTAGGGGGAGAAATCTCCTAGGACCGAACTTATTATTTATCCTCCGATAATAATATATTGTGTTTTTCTTATGAGTTCTCCAACGGATTTCTCATATAGGTTTTAATAGGTTTTAATGATACAACTATTATACTAACGGTATATCAAATTCCTATATTCTTCTTATATTTTCTCCATGACTTTTCGAGGATAAACTTTGGACAAGATCAGAGATTCTCAAAATTTCAAGATTAAGGACTATCAAGCTTTTCAAGCACTCAAGACACTATGAAAAATTTCAAGACATTGAAGAATTTGTAGACAACGTTGTTCAAAGGGAGCGTTAGGAAATAATTAGCATATAGATATTAGCATCAGTTTTAGGCTAATATAGCAGTAGGATTCCCTATGGCCGGCTAACTACCTATTGTTTGTGTTGATCAAACGCTGACTTCGCCGAAGGTACATCACGTCTATTCCAACATGCTCAAACATGTAAACCGACATTGTAAATCGTCTGTTTAGAACATGTATATACATGAACAGTTCCATCAATTAAGACTACTCATTATTTTTCAATCTATCCGTTTCTTCTCAATTACAAACTTGCCTAATTGCTTTTCAAAGCCGTGTAAACTTCATTATGTATTGTCTTTCCACTTTGATATATTTATTTGCTTACATTACAAGCTAACTACATTATTTATACTAAAAACAATGAAAATAATTAGCTTTAAAACAAAGTTACAAATCTTTGATACAATATTACAATAACAAGTATTTTCTAGGCGTCAAGTCAAGCTAATGTGATAGTTAAACTCTAATAACATATTTATCAAATATTTTTTATATAATATTTTCACAATTCTATCTTTTGCTGATTTGTCTAGAATGAATTCAGAAATAGTCGTAATTGTATATTTTTTCTAGTCTTGAGTGGCATATGTTTTTTAACAAAAGTATGAGCATGGCACCATCACATATTTTAATTTTGGGTGTCCATAATATCATGACCAAAGTTTATTGGTTCTTCAGAGTATTCTATTCATTACTAAGTTATCATGACGAGCTTATTTTTATGCATGCTTCACTGGTCTAAGATGGCATCTTCGTTAAATGTGTCTACAGTTCCGATTCACACCGGAAGGATAGGGAGATATACTAGATTCCGTATCTCAATTAGTTTCGTTCTGAAAACATAATATATATATTTATTTATTTATTTATCATGCATATACAAAGTAGTACAAACATATATATTTTTTCCATGGGAGCTTGTCTATTTATAAGTCATTTTTCATAGGAGCTGGTCTCTCTTTTTCTACATCAAGCAAAGAGTGCTACACGTAAGCATCTCATAGCTAGATCCAATGGACAAACAAATTTCATGTTTGTTTCTAGAAGGAGACAGAACTTTATTTCATTAAAATATTATAGTATCGTCGATGCACAAACATATACTTTTGCAAGGACTATGAATTAATATCCATCGCTTTGTCCTATATGCCGCTAATATATGGACTTATTCATAGTCAACATGTGGCGAAAAAATGAGCCCAGAACTTGAGTATTTCGCTAGATGATGTCTTGTTTCCAGCACGAGAAATTTCTAACAATTTCGGAAGGTAGCTTTATTGTTTTTCTGTTTAAGGATGTTCCTAGAAAATGGCAGCCCTAGTCTCAAAACAACCCTAGTTACCATTTTAGGCTCATAGTGATATACTCTCTCTGTTTCTAGATATAAGCCATGTAGGCTTTTGAGAAAAATACAGAATATAAGATGTATTGCATTTCACCACTTGCTAGACAATTTTTTTACGGATTTGTTTACGTTTGCTTATCTTATGCGAAGTTCTCTATTTTCTAACGCTAATTAGCTAGTTGGTTATCCCACCTAAACCAGAATTAATTTTCCCACGATGTGTGTTCTCAAAAACTATATGACTTATATCAAGAAACGCATGGAGTATAGTTCTTGGTAATGTTTGCCACACATGCCATACAAAGACATGGTAGAGAATAAAACAAGGAGCGAGATAAATAAATATTCTATGTGAGTCAACAAGAGTGCAAAATCCTCATGAACCCATATGATGTAGGAATTAGAGGATCTCGTTCCTACATGGAACCGGATCCTCTAACGTGAAAGAGAAAAGTGAAACTACCGTGTTAAGCTAATGTTAAATGAAGAAGCAAAGTCAGGTAATCGTAGCAAACACTAGTAATCATTGTAGGTAGTTACTGTTCATGTAAATGTTCTAAACTTCAAAAATAACACTTCATAATTTTGATAGTAAGTAATTATTACAAATGGATATATCACATAGCTTAACACGGTAGTTTCCTCGACTTTTCTCTTTCACGTTAGAGGATCCACTTGTGTGGAACCCGATGAGGACATCCCTACCTCACTACTACCTCCTTCATTACCAACTGAAGATGAACCTGTCAGAAGCTCAAGTCCAATGAAGTCAGGATTGGACCAATGACACGAGCTCGTGCGAAGCTACTTAAACAACAGGTGAACTTGTTCCTAAACGATACCTTGATTGATGAGAACTTTATACTACCTAAGTCCTATTACTTATGTATCATCAGGTATGAAGAGGAGACAAGCATCGCACGAGGAGGAGAGGAGCAGCTGGACGTAAAGATGGACGTGAAGCTGGACATGGAGCTGGACATGAAGATATCTCATGGACGCGCGAGGGAGGAGCGGGAGGAATGCGCGAGAGGAGAAGAAGAAGTCCAGGCCGGTCCGCGCCCGGCCGACCCCACGCCGGGCCGCCCACCGCCCGGCGACGGCCGCCAACCGCCGCCAATCGGAGGGAGCGATCGGGGCAGAAACCGGAAACTTCGCAGCTTTCTTGCCGCCCGGTTGACCGGACCACCGACCGGACCGGCCGGTCCACAGCCCGGTTGACCGGATTCCAGACCGGACCAGTCCGAGTCTGTCTCGACCAGATCTATTCTGGGTCGGTTTTACTTGTAATTTTCGACCAGAACTCGTCCCGGACGCCTATATAAGTGCCTTGGACGACCCCTAGCTGCTTTAGACCACGTTTAAGATAAACCCTAGTTCTTAGTTGTTTGCTCTACAAAACTATTGAATTCCCTACACCATATTGCTTGATATTGTGTAGATCCTGTTTAAGTCTTGTGTGATCTGCTGTTCCATTGGGAATTAGACGATTGCAACTTACCGCTTCGTGGTCGGCGGCTACGTGCGCAAGTGTGTGGAGTTGCGAATATCTTGCAGGGTTGAGAGCTGTTGCATTGGCGACAGGGACCAATCGAGAGATCTCGTTGCGTCATACAAGTTATCATCCATTACATCGTCGTGTTTTCCGCTGCATCACCCCGTGATCATCATCACCACCGTTGCTTACTGAGAAGATCGGGCCACCCCTTATCATCTTGGTATCAGATTTCCAGTTTTCCTCGGTAAGCCATCCACAATCCACCCCATAGTTGAGTTGTGAGTGTTTTCCTATACAGAAAAAGCCAAAAAAAATTAGGGTTAGGGTTTGCCATAGCCATAGCTTGCACTAATTTCGAGTTTTAGTTGCTTTTCGTAGTTGTTTTTGCGTAACTTTATCTTTCATCTAGTATTTTAGGGTTTGAGTTTACTCTATCATCTTGTGTTTTTACGTCTAGTGTCAGTTTTTGTTACTCCGAGTCCACATAGCATACAGTGTGTTTGTCCAAACCATAGCTACAGCCTTTCGATATACGTGACTAGGAACTTCCCCAGAAGAGACTAGTTTTACCGCTCGACAGGCTGCTCATTAGGGTTTTGGTGCTTTGCATATCTTGTTGGCCGTGTTATCAAGGAGTTGAGTCATAAAATCAAAAAAAAAGAGAAAATAGAAAAGAAGCAAAAAGAGCTACATAGCTGCGTGTGTTACAAAAAGAAAATACAAAAAGAAAAGTGTCGTGCTAGTTGAATTCAAGTGAAGGCCTAAGTTTTTCTTTACTGCACCTGTAGTTGAGCAATCTTGTGCCTGTCTCGTTGAGCTTTGCTAGCGTCTCTCTAGTGCATTGCAACCTTTCCTCCATATAGTTGCATTGCCCCATTATATCGCCTTGTGTGAGTATCATTGGTTGTCTACGGTCAGCGCTAGAGCTTGTTATTGGTGCAAATAGGTAGCCTACTGATACGTCTCCAACGTATCGATAATTTCTTATGTTCCATGCTACTTTATTGATGATACCTACATGTTTTATGCACATTATATGTCATATTTATGCATTTTCTGGAACTAACCTATTAACAAGATGCCGAAGAGCCAGTTGCTGTTTTGTTTTTGGTTTCAGAAATCCTAGTAAGGAAATATTCTCGGAATTGGACGAAATCTTCGCCCAGGGTCCTATTTTTGCACGAAGCTTCCGAAGACCGAAGAGATAACGAAGTGGGGCCACGAGGTGGCCAGACCACAGGCGGCGCGGCCTGGCCCCCGGCCGCGCCACCCTGTCATCCGGGCCCTCGTGAGCCCCCGACCTACCCTTCCGCCTACAAATAGCCTCCGTCGCGAAACCCCAGACCGAGAGCCACGATACGGAAAACCTTTCCAGACGCCGCCGCCGCTAATCCCATCTCGGGGGATTCAGGAGATCGCCTCCGGCACCCTGCGGGAGAGGGGATTCATCTCCCGAGGACTCTTCATCGCCATGATCGCCTCCGGAGTGATGAGTGAGTAGTTCACCCCTGGACCATGGGTCCATAGCAGTAGCTAGATGGTCGTCTTCTCCTTGTTGTGCTTCATTGTTGGATCTTGTGAGCTGCCTAACATGATCAAGATCATCTATATGTAATACCATATGTTGTGTTTGTCGGGATCCGATGGATAGAGAATACTATGTTATGGTGATTATCAATATATTGTTTATGTGTTGTTTATGATCTTGCATGCTCTCCGTTATTAGTAGAGGCTCTGGCCAAGTTTTTGCTCTTAACTCCAAGAGGGAGTATTTATGCTCGATAGTGGGTTCATGCCTTCATTGACACCTGGGATCGTGACAGTTCTAAGGTTGTGATGTGTCGTTGCCACTAGGGATAAAACATTGATGCTATGTCTAAGGATGTAGTTGTCGATTACATTACGCACCATACTTAATGCAATTGTCTGTTGTTTAGCAACTTAATACTGAATGGGGTTCGGATGATAACCTGAAGGTGGACTTTTTAGGCATAGATGCATGGATGGCGGTCTATGTACTTTGTCGTAATGCCCAATTAAATCTCACTATATTTATCATATCATGTATATGCATTGTTATGCCTTTCTCTATTTGTCAATTGCCCGACTGCAATTTGTTCACCCAACATGCTTTTATCTTATGGGAGAGACACCTCTAGTGAACTGTGGACCCCGGTCCTATTCTTTACATAGCATACAATCTACTGCAATTGTTTTACTGTTTTATTGCAAACAATCATCTTCCACACAATACGTTTAATCCTTTGTTACAGCAAGCCGGTGAGATTGACAACCTCACTGTTTCGTTGGGGCAAAGTACTTTGGTTTTGTTGTGCAGGTTCCACGTTGGCGCCGGAATCCCTGGTGTTGCGCCGCATCACATTTCGCGACCATCAACCTTCAACGTGCTTCTTGGCTCCCTGGTTCGATTCAACCTTGGTTTCTTTCTGAGGGAAAACTTGCCATTGTGCGCATCATACCTTCCTCTTGGGGTTCCCAACGGACGTGTACATTTACGCGCATCAAGCCTGTTTCTGGCGCCGTTGCCGGGGAACTGAAGAAAAGCTACACCACAAAGATTTCTAACTCCCACGTCAACTACACGCCAACAATTGTTTTCTGGCGCCGTTGCCGGGGAGATCAAGACACGCTGCAAGGGGAGTCTCCACTTCTCAATCTCTTTACTTTGTTTTTGTCTTGCTTTATTTTATTTACTACTTTGTTTGCTGCACCTAAACAAAACACAAAAAATTAGTTGCTAGTTTTACTTTATTTACCGTCTTGCTCTCTATATCGAAAACACAAAAAAATTAGTTACTTGCATTTACTTTATCTAGTTTGTTTTATTTACCGTTGCTAAAATGAATACTCCTGAAAATACTAAGTTGTGTGACTTCACAAATGCAAATAATAATGATTTCCTATGCACACCTATTGCTCCACCTGCTACTACAGCAGAATTCTTTGAAATTAAACTTGCTTTACTAAATCTTGTCATGAGAGATCAATTTTCTGGTGTTAGTTCTGATGATGCTGCTGCCCATCTCAATAATTTTGTTGAACTTTGTGAAATGCAAAAGTATAAGGATGTAGATGGTGATATTATTAAATTGAAAGTGTTTCCTTTCTCATTAAGAGGAAGAGCTAAAGATTGGTTGCTATCTTTGCCTAAGAATAGTATTGATTCATGGACTAAATGCAAGGATGCTTTTATTGGTAGATATTATCCTCCCGCTAAAATTATATCTTTGAGAAGTAGCATAATGAATTTTAAGCAATTAGATACTGAACATGTTGCTCAAGCATGGGAGAGAATGAAAACTTTGGTAAAGAATTGCCCAACCCATGGACTGACTACTTGGATGATCATCCAAACCTTCTATGCAGGACTAAATTTTTTTTCGCGGAATTTATTGGATTCAGCTGCTGGAGGTACCTTTATGTCCATCACATTGGGGGCGGCTACAAAACTTCTTGATGATATGATGATAAATTACTCTGAATGGCACACGGAAAGAGCTCCACAAGGTAAGAAGGTAAATTCTGTTGAAGAAACCTCTTCCTTGAGTGATAAGATTGATGTGATTATGTCTATGCTTGTGAATGGTAGATCTAATGTTGATCCTAATAATGTTCCTTTAGCTTCATTGGTTGCTCAAGAAGAAAATGTTGATGTGAATTTCATTAAAAATAATAACTTCAACAACAATGCTTATAGGAACAACTCTGGTAATAACTATAGGCCATATCCTTCTGCTAATGGTAATGGTTATGGTAATTCTTATGGGAATTCTTACAACAATAATAGGAGTGTACCCTCTGGTCTTGAAGCCATGCTTAAAGAATTTATTAGTACACAAACTGCTTTTAACAAATCTGTTGAGGAAAAGCTTGATAAAATTGATACTATTGCTTCTAGAGTTGATAGGCTTGCCTCTGATGTTAATCTTTTAAAATTGAAAGTTATGCCTAATAATGATATTGATAATAAGATTACTACTACAGCAAATGCCATCCAAGTTAGAATTAATGAGAATATAAGATTAATGGCTGAACTGCGTGCTAGGTGGGATAGAGAAGAAAATGAAAAACTAGCTAAAGAGAATAATGTAGCTAAAGTTTGGACTATTACCACCATTAGTAATGATAATGATTCACATGTTGCTGCACCTCCTACTATCAATGGTAAAATAATTGGTGTTGGCAATGTTTCTACTCCTAGTGCAAAGCGAACAAAACTGCTAAAACTGCTGAAACTGCTTGTGATAAAACTGCTGAAATTTTTTCCAACCTTGGGAATAATGATCCCATTGCTGTAGCTCATAATGATTTAGATTTTGATGATTGCCACATCTCTGAAGTTATAAAGTTCTTACAAAAACTTGCTAAAAGTCCTAATGCTAGTGCTATAAATTTAGCCTTTACAAAACATATTACAAATGCTCTCATAAAAGCTAGAGAAGAGAAACTAAAACTTGAAACTTCTATTCCTAGAAAGTTAGAAGATGGTTGGGAGCCCATCATTAAAATCAAATTCAATGACTTTGAATGTAATGCTTTATGTGATCTTGGTGCAAGTATTTTGTTATGCCTAAAAAGATTTATGATATGCTTGACTTGCCACCATTGAAGAATTGTTATTTGGATGTTAATCTTGCCGATAATGTTAAAAAGAAACCTTTGGGGAGGATTGATAATGTGCACATTACGGTTAACAATAACCTTGTCCCCGTTGATTTTGTTGTCTTGGATATCGAATGCAATGCATCTTGTCCTATTGTATTGGGAAGACCTTTTCTTCGAACCGTTGGTGCTGTTATTGATATGAGGGAAGGTAATATTAAATATCAATTTCCTCTCAAGAAAGGTATGGAACACTTTCCTAGAAAGAGAATGAAGTTGCCTTTTGATTCTATTATTAGAACAAGTTATGATGTTGATGCTTCTACTCTCGATGTTACTTGATTTGCACTTTCTGCGCCTGAAAGGCGTTAAAGAAAAGCTTATGGGAGACAACCCATGTTTTTACTACAGCAATTTTTTGTTTTGTTGAGTTTTGGAAGTTGTTTACTACTGTAGCAACCTCTCCTTATCATGTTTTTGTGCCAAGTAAAGTTTCTATGTCAAAGTTGATGTTATATTTGGGATCGCTGCGCAGAAACAGCATTGCTGTCTGTCACGAATCTGGGCACAGGCCTCTGTAGAAAATTCGAAAAAATCTGCCAATTTACGAGCGTGATCCTCAGATATGTACGCAACTTTCATTAGTTTTGAGTTTTTCCATTTGAGCAAGTCTGGTGCCAGCTTTAAATTCGTCTTTACGGACTGTTCTGTTTTTGACAGATTCTGCCTTTTATTTCGCATTGCCTCTTTTGCTATGTTGGATTTATTTCTTTGATCCATTAATGTCCAGTAGCTTTATGCAATGTCCAGAAGTGTAAAGAATGATTGTGCCACCTCTGAACATGTGAATTATTAATTGTGCACTAACCCTCTAATAAGTTTGCTTGAAGTTTGGTGTGAAGGAAGTTTTCAAGGGTCAAGAGAGGAGAATGATATACTATGATCAAGAGGAGTGAAAGCTCTAAGCTTGGGGATGCCCCGTGGTTCACCCCCCTGCATATTTTAAGAAGACTCAAGCGTCTAAGCTTGGGGATGCCCAAGGCATCCCCTTCTTCATCACAACATCATCAGGTTCCTCCCCTGAAACTATATTTTTATTCAATCACATCTTGTGTTCTTTACTTGGAGCGTCGGTTTGTTTTTGTATTTGTTTTTGTTTGAATAAAATGGATCCTAGCATTCACTTTGTGGGAGAGAGACACGCTCCGCTGTTGCATATGGACAAATATGTCCTTAGGCTTTACTCATAATGTTCAAGGCGAAGTTTCTTCTTCGTTAAATTGTTATATGGTTGGAATTGGAAAATGCTACATGTAGTAATTCTAAAATGTCTTGGATAATGTGATACTTGGCAATTGTTGTGCTCATGTTTAAGCTCTTGCATCATATGCTTTGCACCCATTAATGAAGAAATACATAGAGCTTGCTAAAATTTGATTTGCATATTTGGTCTCTCTAAGGTCTAGATAATATCTAGTATTGAGTTTTGAACAACAAGGAAGACGGTGTAGAGTCTTATAATGTTTACAATATGTCTTTTATGTGAGTTTTGCTGCACCGGTTCATCCTTGAGTTTGCTTCAAATAACCTTGCTAGCCTAAACCTTGTATCGAGAGGGAATACTTCTCATGCATCCAAAATCCTTGAGCCAATTACTATGCCATTTGTGTCCACCATACCTACCTACTACATGGTATTTCTCCGCCATTCCAAAGTAAATTGCTTGAGTGCTACCTTTAAAATTCCATCATTCACCTTTGCAATATATAGCTCATGGGACAAAATAGCCTTAAAACTATCGTAGTATTGAATATGTACTTATGCACTTTATCTTTTATTAAGTTGCTTGTTGTGCGATAACCATGCTTTGGGGAACGCCATCAACTATTGTTGAATATCATGTGAGTTGCTATGCATGTCCATCTTGTCTGAAGGATCTATCATTTTAGTGGTTGGAGCATGCAAAATTGTTAGAGAAGAACATTGGGCCGCTAACTAAAGCCATGAATCATGGTGGAAGTTTCAGTTTTGGACATATATCCTCAATCTCATATGAGAATAATAGTCATTGCTACATGCTTATGCATTTAAGAGGAGTCCATTATCTGTTGTCCATGTTGTCCCGGTATGGATGTCTAAGTTGAGAATAATCAAAAGCGAGAAATCCAAAATGCGAGCTTTCTCCTTAGACCTTTGTACAGGCGGCATGGAGGTACCCCTTTGTGACACTTGGTTGAAACATGGCATGCAAAGATCCGGTAGTCCAAGCTAAGTAGGACGAGGTGCGGGCACTATTAGTATACTATGCATGAGGCTTGCAACTTATAAGATATAATTTACATAACTCATATGCTTTATTACTACCGTTGACAAAATTGTTTCATGTTTTCAAAATAAAAGCTCTAGCACAAATACAGCAATCGATGCTTTCCTCTTTGAAGGACCATTCTTTTACTTTTATTGTTGAGTCAGTTTACCTATCTCCTTCCACCTAAGAAGCAAACACTTGTGTGAACTGTGCATTGATTCCTACATACTTGCATATTGCACTTGTTATACTACTTTATGTTGACAATATCCATGAGATATACATGTTATAAGTTGAAAGCAACCGCTGAAACTTAATCTTCCTTTGTGTTGCTTCAACACCTTTACTTTGATCTATTGCTTTATGAGTTAACTCTTATGCAAGACTTATTGATGCTTGTCTTGAAGTACTATTCATGAAACGTCTTTGCTATATGATTCACTTGTTTACTCATGTCATTACCTTTGTTTTGATCGCTGCATTCATTACATATGTTTACAAATAGTATGATCAAGATTATAATGGCATGTCACTTCAGAAATTATCTTTGTTGTCGTTTTACCCTCGGGACGAGCAGAACTAAGCTTGGGGATGCTGATACGTCTCCAACGTATCGATAATTTCTTATGTTCCATGCTACTTTATTGATGATACCTACATGTTTTATGCACATTATATGTCATATTTATGCATTTTCTGGAACTAACCTATTAACAAGATGCCGAAGAGCCAGTTGCTGTTTTCTGCTGTTTTTGGTTTCAGAAATCCTAGTAAGGAAATATTCTCGGAATTGGACGAAATCTTCGCCCAGGGTCCTATTTTTGCACGAAGCTTCCAAGACCGAAGAGATAAGAGTGGGGCCACGAGGTGGCCAGACCACGTGGCGCGCGGCCCTGGCCGCGCCACCCTGTCATCGGGCCCTCGTGAGCCCCCTGACCTACCCTTCCGCCTACAAATAGCCTCCGTCGCGAAAACCCCAGGACCGAGAGCCACGATACGGCTTCCAGAGACGCGCCGCCGCAATCCCATCTCGGGGATTCAGGAGATCGCCTCCGGCACCCTGCCGGAGGGGGATTCATCTCCGGAGGACTCTTCATCGCCATGATCGCCTCGGAGTGATGAGTGAGTAGTTCACCCCTGGACCATGGGTCCATAGCAGTAGCTAGATGGTCGTCTTCTCCTTGTTGTGCTTCATTGTTGGATCTTGTGAGCTGCCTAACATGATCAAGATCATCTATATGTAATACCATATGTTGTGTTTGTCGGGATCCGATGGATAGAGAATACTATGTTATGGTGATTATCAATCTATTGTTTATGTGTTGTTTATGATCTTGCATGCTCTTCGTTATTAGTAGAGGCTCTGGCCAAGTTTTTGCTCTTAACTCCAAGAGGGAGTATTTATGCTCGATAGTGGGTTCATGCCTTCATTGACACCTGGGATCGTGACAGTAGGTTCTAAGGTTGTGATGTGTTGTTGCCACTAGGGATAAAACATTGATGCTATGTCTAAGGATGTAGTTGTCGATTACATTACGCACCATATTTAATGCAATTGTCTGTTGTTTAGCAACTTAATACTGAATGGGGTTCGGATGATAACCTGAAGGTGGACTTTTTAGGCATAGATGCAGTTGGATGGCGGTCTATGTACTTTGTCGTAATGCCCAATTAAATCTCACTATATTTATCATATCATGTATATGCATTGTTATGCCTTTCTCTATTTTTCAATTGCCCGACTGTAATTTGTTCACCCAACATGCTTTTATCTTATGGGAGAGACACCTCTAGTGAACTGTGGACCCCGGTCCTATTCTTTACATAGCATACAATCTACTGCAATTGTTTTACTGTTTTCTTGCAAACAATCATCTTCCACACAATACGTTTAATCCTTTGTTACAGCAAGCCGGTGAGATTGACAACCTCACTGTTTCGTTGGGGCAAAGTACTTTGGTTTTGTTGTGCAGGTTCCACGTTGGCGCCGGAATCCCTGGTGTTGCGCCGCATCACATTTCGCGACCATCAACCTTCAACGTGCTTCTTGGCTCCTCCTAGTTCGATTCAACCTTGGTTTCTTTCTGAGGGAAAACTTGCCATTGTGCGCATCATACGTTCCTCTTGGGGTTCCCAACGGACGTGTACATTTACGCGCATCACCTACCTACAGCCCCACATATACCCTGCTTTGTCGTGTGATTGTTCTTATACCCTTGATATTCGCTTCGCTACATCCGTGCACTAGTTGTTACTACAAGTGGTAAGCAATACTAATTTACTTTGGAACGGTAAGATTTCCTTTTCTTATCAGTTTTGAGTGAGTTGTGAGAGTACCACCATATATTTTTGATTTAGTGCACTAACCTACTAATCATGTCTGCTAGTGATAATAAGATTGTTAACCAGGAAAACAAGAATTCGGCAGATATCATCACATGGAGGGAGTATGAAGCTCTTCGTAATGAGATGCGACGTGAATTCCGCACTAAGGATGATGAGCTTAAGGGTACAGTTGACGAGATCAAACAAACGCTGGATGCTACTAATGTCACCGTCACTGGATTGGCTGATCAAATGACGGATATCCAGCGCAATATTGCAGATATGCGCCTCGCTATTGAGAATTTGACTGCACAACAACAACAACAAGACGATGATGAAGATCCTGAACTTGAAGATGACGCACACAATGCTCGTGGTGCGCCTCGTGGTCATCGTCCTCGTGGTTGGGTTCCACTTGGCCGCAATGGTCGTGGACAAGATGAAGAAGATGGATTGGGTAAGCCCAAGTTTTCCATACCCAAGTTTGAAGGAGGAGCTGATGTTGAAGAATATCTCACTTGGGAGCTCAAGATTGAGAAGTTATGGAGCTTACATCCCAACTATTCTGAAGATAAGAAGATCAAGCTTGCTTCTTCTGAATTTGATGGTTATGCATTGCGTTGGTGGGATTCTTTGGTTCGTAACCGCGACGAAGATGGTGCACAACCTATCCGTACATGGCGTGCTATGAAGGAGGTTATGACTTCTCGTTTTGTGCCTACAAATTACATGCGGAATATATTTGATAAGCTAACACTATTGAGGCAAGGTGTGAAGACTGTTGATGAGTACTACATGGAGATGGAGATGCTTATGCAGCGTGGTCGTGTCCGTGAGTCTCTAGAGATGACAATGCAGCGTTTTCTCAATGGATTGAAGTATGATGTTAAAGGCATTGTTCGTCATTACACCTACACCAATATGAATCAATTGTTACATCATGCAAGAGAAGCTGAATCACAGTTGGCTGAAGAAGCAAAGGTTAAGGGACGTGCTACGGGAGGTGGGCGTTTTACACCCCGTGCGCCTTCTACAGCGCCGGCGCCTTCGACGCGCTCCGTTCCTTACTCTACTCCGCCTAGCAAACCGGTCTCCAATGTATCTAATGCAAAGAAGTCCGAATCTGCTGCAAGTACGAGTGGTTCTAGCATGTCTACAGCGCGCAACCGCGATATGCTTTGCCATACATGTGGTGGCAAGGGTCACTTCAAGAGAGATTGTCCTAACCGCAAAGTCATGATTATCAATGAGGACAATGAGTATGAGACTGGAGATGATGTTGATCCAAATGCTCCAGACGATGATGACTATGACACTGATGGTGAAGATGCCTATCCTTCTGATGCTCGTACCATTGTTGTGTCGCAGCGTGCTCTTAATGTGTTGCCTAGTGCATCTACTCAGCGCTGCAATTTGTTCCAAACCAAAGCTTTAGTTGGTCCTGACAAGGCTTGCAAGGTCATTATTGATGGCGGGAGTTGCCGCAATTTAGCAAGCAAGGAGTTATGTACCAAGCTGAAGTTGAAGTATCTACCGCACCCGCATCCATATTATATTCAGTGGTTGAGCGACAATGGTGAGATGAAGGTAAACCACATGGTGCGTGTTGAGTTTGAGATTGGACCGTATAAGGATTGCATTGATTTTGATGTGGTTCCTATGACGGTTTGTCACCTCTTATTGGGTCGGCCTTGGCTCTATGACCGTTCTGTGCAACACAATGGCCGAGCCAATACATATCACTTGGAGTACAAGGGCAAGAAAATTAACTTACAGCCTATGTCACCACAACAAATTGTCAATGAGTCTCGTCAGAAGATTGAAGTGAATTTGGAGGATGCACCTCTAGATAGGCGAGAGAATTGTAATGTCGTGAGTGATATAACGAAAAGTGAGAGAGTGAATTCCTTAGTTTCATTAGCCACCAAAGAAGACATGAGAGAATTTAGTGAGGATCCTACGGCCATGCCTCTTGTGCTTTTGTACAGGGGTACGGTCTTGGTTACTAACGACATGACCCCTCTTCCTCTTGGTGTTTCTAATGTTTTGCAGGAATTTGGCGACGTGTTTCCGGAGGAGGTACCCGCAGGACTACCACCATTGCGAGGTATTGAGCATCAAATTGACTTGATTCCCGGAGCTTCGCTGCCCAATAGGGCACCATATCGCACTAATCCCGAAGAGACGAAGGAGATACAGAAGCAAGTACAAGCGCTACTCGACAAAGGTTATATCCGCATAAGCCTTAGTCCTTGTGTTGTTCCTGTTATTCTAGTTCCTAAGAAAGATGGTACATGGCGTATGTGCGTAGATTGTAGAGCGATAAACAACATTAGGAAGGATGATGCGCAGAGCAAGTTTTCCCTCAGAAAGAAACCAAGGTTTATCGAACCAGGAGGAGCCAAGAAGCACGTTGAAGGTTGATGGCGGCGGGATGTAGTGCGGCGCAACACCAGGGATTCCGGCGCCAACGTGGAACCTGCACAACACAACCAAAGTACTTTGCCCCAACGAAACATGAGGTTGTCAATCTCACCGGCTTGCTGTAACAAAGGATTAGATGTATAGTGTGGATGATGATTGTTTGCAGAAAACAGTAAAACAAGTATTGCAGTAGATTGTATTTCAGATGTAAAAGAATGGACCGGGATCCACAGTTCACTAGAGGTGTCTCTCCCATAAGATAAATAGCATGTTGGGTGAACAAATTACAGTCGGGCAATTGACAAATAAAGAGGGCATACCAATGCACATACATGATATGATGAATATTGTGAGATTTAATTGGGCATTAAGACAAAGTACATAGACCGCTATCCAGCATGCATCTATGCCTAAAAAGTCCACCTTCAGGTTATCATCCGAACCCCTTCCAGTATTAAGTTGCAAACAGACAATTGCATTAAGTATGGTGCGTAATGTAATCAACAACTACATCCTTGGACATAGCATCAATGTTTTATCCCTAGTGGCAACAGCACATCCACAACCTTAGAACTTTCTGTCACTGTCCCAGATTTAATGGAGGCATGAACCCACTATCGAGCATAAATACTCCCTCTTGGAGTTAAGAGCAAAAACTTGGCCAGAGCCTCTACTAATAACGGAGAGCATGCAAGATCATAAACAACACATAGGTAATAGATTGATAATTAACATAACATAGTATTCTCTATCCATCGGATCCCGACAAACACAACATATAGAATTACAGATAGATGATCTTGATCATGTTAGGCAGCTCACAAGATCCAACAATGAAGCACATGAGGAGAAGACAACCATCTAGCTACTGCTATGGACCCATAGTCCAGGGTGAACTACTCACTCATCACTCCGAGGCGACCATGGCGGTGAAGAGTCCTCCGGAGATGATTCCCTCTCCGGCGGGTGCCGGAGGCGATCTGAATCCCCGAGATGGGATTGGCGGCGGCGGCGTCTAAGGTTTTCCATATCGTGGCTCTCGGCTGGAGGTTTCGCGACGAAGGCTTTAAGTAGGCGGAAGGGCACGCGGGGGCCACACGAGGGCCCCACACGCCAGGGCGCGCGGCCAAGGGCAGGCCGCGCCGCCCTTGTGTCGGCGCCTCGTGGCCCCACTTCCTTTCCCCTTCGGAAGCTTCGTGCAAAAATAGGACCCGGGCGTTGATTTCGTCCAATTCCGAGAATATTTCCTTTGTAGGATTTGAAACCAAAAACAGCAGAAAACAACAACGGCTCTTCGGCATCTCGTTAATAGGTTAGTGCCGGAAAATGCATAAATACGACATATAATGTGTATAAAACATGTAGATATCATCAATAATGTGGCATGGAACATAAGAAATTATCGATACGTCGGAGACGTATCTGCTCGTCCCGAGCAGGTAAACGATAACAAAGATAATTTGAGTGACATGCCATCATAACCTTGATCATACTATTGTAAGCATATGTAATGAATGCAGCGATCAAAACAATGGTAATGACATGAGTAAACAAATGAATCATAAAGCAAAGACTTTTCATGAATAGTACTTCAAGACAAGCATCAATAAGTCCTGCATAAGAGTTAGCTCGTAAAGCAATAATTCAAAGTAGAGGTATTGAAGCAACACAAAGGAAGATTAAGTTTCAGCGGTTGCTTTCAACTTATAACATGTATATCTCATGGATAGTGTCAATGTAAAGTAATATAACAAGTGCAATATGCAAGTATGTAGGAATCAATGCACAGTTCACACAAGTGTTTGCTTCTTGAGGTGGAGAGAAATAGGAACTGACTCAACATAAAAGTAAAAGAAAGGTCCTTCAAAGAGGAAAGCATCGATTGCTATATTTGTGCTAGAGCTTTTATTTTGAAAACATGAAACAATTTTGTCAACGGTAGTAATAAAGCATATGAGTTATGTAAATTATATCTTACAAGTTGCAAGCCTCATGCATAGTGTACTAATAGTGCCCGCACCTTGTCCTAATTAGCTTGGACTACCGGATCATCGCAATACACATGTTTTAACCAAGTGTCACAAAGGGGTACCTCCATGCCGCCTGTACAAAGGTCTAAGGAGAAAGCTCGCATTTTGGATTTCTCGCTTTTGATTATTCTCAACTTAGACATCCATACCGGGACAACATGGACAACAGATAATGGACTCCTCTTTAATGCATAAGCATGTAGCAACAATTAGTGTTCTCATATGAGATTGAGGATATATGTCCAAGACTGAAACTTCCACCATGATTCATGGCTTTAGTTAGCGGCCCAATGTTCTTCTCTAACAATATGCATGCTCTAACCATTAAGTGGTAGATCTCCCTTACTTCAGACAAGACGGACATGCATAGCAACTCACATGATATTCAACAAAGAGTAGTTGATGGCGTCCCCAGGAACATGGTTATCGCACAACAAGCAACTTAATAAGAGATAAAGTGCATAAGTACATATTCAATACCACAATAGTTTTTAAGGCTATTTTGTCCCATGAGCTATATATTGTAAAGGCGAATGATGGAAATTTTAAAGGTAGCACTCAAGCAATTTACTTTGGAATGGCGGAGAAATACCATGTAGTAGGTAGGTATGGTGGACACAAATGGCATAGTGGTTGGCTCAAGGATTTGGATGCATGAGAAGTATTCCTCTCGATACAAGGTTTAGGCTAGCAAGGTTATTTGAAACAAACACAAGGATGAACCGGTGCAGCAAAACTCACATAAAAGACATATTGTAAACATTATAAGACTCTACACCGTCTTCCTTGTTGTTCAAAACTCAATACTAGAAATTATCTAGACTTTAGAGAGACCAAATATGCAAACCAAATTTTAGCAAGCTCTATGTATTTCTTCATTAATGGGTGCAAAGTATATGATGCAAGAGCTTAAACATGAGCACAACAATTGCCAAGTATCAAATTATTCAAGACATTTTAGAATTACTACATGTAGCATTTCCGATTCCAACCATATAACAATTTAACGAAGAAGATTCAACTTTCGCCATGAATACTATGAGTAAAGCCTAAGGATATATTTGTCCATATGCATTAGCGGAGCGTGTCTCTCTCCCACACAATGAATGTTAGGATCCATTTTATTCAAACAAAAAAAAAACAAAAACAAACCGACGCTCCAAGTAAAGCACATAAGATGTGATGGAATAAAAATATAGTTTCAAGGGAGGAACCTGATAATGTTGTCGATGAAGAAGGGGATGCCTTGGGCATCCCCAAGCTTAGACGCTTGAGTCTTCTTAAAATATGGAGGGGTGAACCGAGGCATCCCCAAGCTTAGAGCTTTCACTCTCCTTGATCATATTGCATCATTTCCCTCTCTTGATCCTTGAAAACTTCCTCCACACCAAACTCAAACAACTCATTAGAGGGTTAGTGCACAATAAAAATTAACATGTTCAGAGGTGACATAATCATTCTTAACACTTCTGGACATTGCATAAAGCTACTGGACATTAATGGATCAAAGAAACTCATCCAACATAGCAAAAGAGGCAATGCGAAATAAAAGGCAGAATCTGTCAAAACAGAACAGTTCGTAAAGACGAATTTTAAAATGGCACCAGACTTGCTCAAATGAAAATGCTCAAATTGAATGAAAGTTGCGTACATATCTGAGGATCAAGCACGTAAATTGGCATATTTTTCTGAGCTACCTACAGAGAGGCAGGTCGAAATTCGTGACAGCAAAGAAATCTGTAACTGCGCAGTAATCCAAATCTAGTATGAACCTTACTATCAAAGACTTTACTTGGCACAACAAAGCACAAAAATAAGATAAGGAGAGGTTGCTACAGTAGTAAACAACTTCCAAGACTCAAATATAAAACAAAGTACTGTAGTAAAAACATGGGTTGTCTCCCATAAGCGCTTTTCTTTAACGCCTTTCAGCTAGGCGCAGAAAGTGTATATCAAGTGTTATCAAGAGATGAAGCATCGGCATTACCTTGGGTGTTGGAAGTTTTATCAATTTTAGGCCTATAATACTTCTTTGGTTTAGGCACTTTAGAGACATGCATGAATCTTTGCTCTTTACCCACATAAGCTTTCTCCTTATATTTAAGAGAAGAAAAAGTTGAACCCAAGGTTCCCATAGCTTTTTCAAGTTCGCCAATCCTATTGATTTGATTATCATTGTCAACACAAGTTCCTAAGACACTAATTCTTTCATCAATTCCTCCTAAGGATTTATCAAGTTCATCAGTTTTATCAAGTAACATTTCCAATTTGGTTTCAATACTTGGAAATTTTTTCTCTATGGCTTCCAATTTTTTCATGACGTCCTCAAGAGAGATTTCAATTTTAGTTTCATTAACAGGTGGTATTCCAACTAGACTCTCAATGATGCAACTAGCTTCTAAAGCAGGAGTACCTAGGAAATTACCCCCCGAAAGAGTATCAAGAACATACCTATTCCAACTAGATATACCAACATAAAAATTCCTAAGTAGGATAATAGTGGTCGTGGTGAACGAGCAGATGCCATAGGATGGCTTATCTTGGGGCCGAATGGACGCTAGAGGATTCGGGGGAGGGTTTGTGACTAGATGGATGAACTTCCGGATGCTTTCCTCAAGAACATGGCCAGGGCCAGAGGTAGAAGAAGAAAGACACAAGGACGAACTCGCTCTAGATCACCATGTTCATTGATCTCAAGACAGGTTACAGGTTTCTCTCCTTCTGTGGATCGCGCATGTAAAAGAAGCTGCCCCCTCTCCTTATATAGAGGAGAGGGTGGCTTACAGAACAAGAAACCCTAATGGGATCTTTGACTAGACAAACTACTTTACAAAGATACTTTATAAAGCTACTTTAATCATAGATGACGCCTTGGTCTTCTTTAAACATGAAGGATGACGCCCTCCGGCTTCTTTGACCGTCATCCTCCTCCTTGTCTTCTAGTCTTCGTTTAAAGCCACTTTGCTTAGCTCATCTTTGTCCTTTAGCTCCTGACGGAATCTTTGACCAGCCAGCCGGCATGTTCTTCCTTCCGGCATGCTGGTATCTTTCCTTCTTGGTATACCCCTCTTGGGGATACCGGCTTAACTTCACTTAGCCAAACTCCATTTTCTTATTCCGGCATGATCATTAAACCGGTATCTTGAAGGGTGAGACCATCCGGTATGGCATACCTTTGGCATACCGGGGGTCATTCCCCCAACATTAGTCCCCGAAGCTGGTATAGTCTGGCGGATTCTATCCAACAGACCATGCCAGGTTTTTGTATCTTGGATACCGGTTTAACTTTCTAGCCTTTGGTTCAAATCCGGCATCTTTGCCCGGACTTACACTTTCTCTGTTCTCAAGTCATTCTCCGGTATCTTACTCTCCGGTATCTTAGTCTTTAAGTCTCTCCTCGACGAGGTCGAGAATATTTCGGGTTCTGTGCCTGTCAGAGACATGCGCACTGTGACTGTCGCGCCAGCGTCAGTTGTCACTTCGTATTGACACTTGCGCGCGCATTTAATGCACCGCTGCGGATCCCACTCACCGCTTCGTATCCTGTGTGCGCCTCGGTGTGGCCTTCTCTTTTCCGCGTGTATCTCTGTGACACGTGGCGATCAGCGACGCGAACCGTCGCGGGCCGCGAGGCAAACCGCGCAGGCCCAGCGGTTTTCGGCCCACCTTCTCTCTCCTTTATAAGCTCAACCGCCCCTTCTTCTTCCTCTTCTTCGCACTTTCCTATCCTCGCGCATAGTGTTCTTCGCTCCTGCGCTCCTTCACCGCACTTCGTCAGCCGCTGCTCGCCTGAGTCCCGCCGCCCGGTGAACTCACGCCGTGCCTTCGCCGGACCCTGTCGTGTGGAGAACTTCTGCGGCGCCTTCTTCTCACGCGCTGCATTCGAGCTTCTTCTTGGCCTTCACCGCCTCGCCGTCGGCAGAGCTCGCCGGCGACCGCGGGCCTGTTCTCTCGCCGGAGAAGTTCTTCCTCATCAACTGCGACACTCCAGGTCAGTTCAAATCTTGCTCTATTTGCCATTCGCTCGCTTTCCAGATCTGGGGTCTTTGGTGTTCTTATTTCTTCCTTTTTCTCTGGTTTTTCTCTTACTCGTAGATCTTCGCGTGTGGGTCAAGTGTGGGATTCTTGTTTCTTTGCCTCCTATCCAATGTCTGACGAGGAAACTTCTTCCGCGTCTTCCTCTTCTTCCTCCGCTAACCATAGCAAACGATCTTCCGGCGAATCTACACCTTCAGATTCGATGAGGGCAGATTCCGGCAAACAGCAGGAATCCGGTAGCCAGCAAGGCTCTGACAGCCATCAAGAGGCCGGTAGTCCTCAAGATGCCGGTAGCTCTCAGGAGGCCGGTAGCTCCCAAGATGCCGGCAACTCCCAAGATGCCGGCAGTCGCCTAGAATCCGGTAGCTCTAGCCAAGCATCCGGCAGCCAAGTTGGGACGAGTAGCTCTGGCGAAGCTTCAAGCAGCTCCAGCCAATCTTCCGGCGAGGAGCCTTCCCCAGTCACACGCGGAGCTTGGATGGGCTCCAACGTTACTGAGTATGAAATAGATTGGCTGTACCGGTCCCGTAGGATTCCGGAAGGAGTCACTTGCCGGATTCCTGGTGACGAACTAATTCCGGACCCCGAGCCTGACGAACGCGTTGTTTTTCTTGCTCACTTTGAGCGCGGCTTCGGCCTTCCTCCTTCTTCCTTTTTCCTTGATCTTCTGGATTTCTACAAACTCCAACCTCATCATCTTCCTGGCAACTCCGTCTTTTACCTCTCCTGCTTCACCACCTTCATGGAGGCCTACATTGGCATACGTCCCACTCTCGAGACGTTTGCCCGCTTCTTCGCTCTTCGGATTAATTCCGTTCAGGGCAAAAATATTCCTCCACCCAAGCCCCCCGTTCAATGCGGGTCTTGCATCATCAGCAAGCGTCAAGGGAGCCCCTTCTTCGAGTTCTCCGGCCTGGAGTCTTGCCGGTTATGGCAAGGGACGTTTTTCTATGTGAAGAACAACGGCCCCGCAGATCTCATCTGCCTGCCTCCTTTCGATCCGGCGCCGCCCGCGAAAACCAACTGGAGCTACAATCCGAAGGAGTCTCACAACGAGACCAACCGGATTATACGCTTCATGAAGCAGAAGATGAAGGATACCGGCATCTGCTCTGACGATATCATTCGCACCTTCATATCGCGCCGGGTACTTCCTCTGAAGCGCCGCGCCCATAGGATGAGCGAGATGTACGGCCCTGGCGATCCTACCAAGATCACCGGCCTGCCCCTTAGCAAGAAGGACGTTGTCCTCAAGGCCAAGCAGATTTGCCAAACTGCCATGCGCTTTAACTGGAAATGGGGCCTGCTTCCCTTCAGCACTACTAACCCTCCGACCCAAGAAGTAAGGGACTATGCGATCGGGGTTGTTTCTTGCCGGTAACCTTTTGCTTTTGCTTATTTTCTTTTTCATGTTTCAGGCCAAGGACCGCTTCCCCCTCATCGAAGCCGAGCGGCGAGGATCTTGCCGGAAGCGCGCCCTCGACTCCTTCGACCCAGATCCCCTCATATTTTGGAAGGATCTGAAAATGGGCAAGACCCCGGCATCTCGCCTGGGCCGGTCTCCGCCAAAGCCAACCGGGTCCGCCGACGACCTGGAAATGCTTGAGGTATTTTCTTTTCCGGTTTCTTTTATTCTTCCGCTATCATTTTCCTTCGAGCTGCTTCTTAACCTTGTTCAAACCATAGATCCATGAGCATGCGCCGCCCCTGCGTGCCGAGGCCGGCACGGAGTTCGTGGACAAGCTCATGGCCCAGGGCCAGAAGAACAAGCGGCCGCCATCTGACGATGGCTCCAGCCAGGCCCCTCCCTCCAAGCGCTTCCGGACAGAAGAGCTGGGGGAGAAGAAAGTTGGCGTGCGCCGCTACGCGCGCAAGCAGATGCCAACCGCTGCCGGGTAAGTTTTTATTTCCTGACTCGTCTGATTTTTGCTAAGTCCTTTTTCCGGTTGCATTTTTCCAACCATCTCTCTTTTTTCTCTTTTTCTTCAGCGCCGCGCTCAAGCTGGGCTCCAGACCCTCGGGCTCTGAAGGTTCCGCAAGGACCTCAACCCCTCCTCACTCAAGCCCGGCACCACCTGGTGCCGGCAACATCTCTGCCTCCCTTTCGGGGGGCACGACAAGTTCGGGGCGTGCGGCCCCTACATCTTCTGATCACCGCACGGAGGAGGATCCTTCCTTCTTCCTCGAGAACCAAGACACCGGCACCAGCAACATCGGTGCCGGAGAAGAAGAAACTACCGGGCAGGCGGAGCCTCCAGCTCCTCCTGTCCTCGAGAAAAAGACAAGTCCCGCGCCGGAATCCTCCGCGCCGGGAAGCTCCAACTCAGGTGGTGCGTCTACCGCGCCCCCTTCTCCACGGACCATCCTCATGCCGCCGCCAAGTGCTCCCGGCACCCAGCCTTCCGGGGCTGCTTTTGCCGCGCCGCCGCCCAAGACCTTCAAGTCTACCAAGGGAAAGGCGACGGCTCCCGGCACCTCCTCTGCAGGCCAGCAGCCCCTGGTACTGCACGTCTCCAAGGCCGCCCAGAACACTGTCACCAAGGCCACCGGTCTTCTGGGCCGCATAACTAACTTCAAGCGCCAAGGCCAGGATCTGGGGCACCTCATGCCCTACGCCCAGAAGTGGAACGCCGCGGATATCACTCCGGCGACCCGCGGCCTGGGCAAGGACAGGCAGCCTGCACCTGATCCCATTGGGAACCGCTCTTCCGAGGAGCACTTCACACGGCTCCGCTGCGCCGTGAAGGAGCTGGACAGTTCGTGGTATGATGCCACGAACAATCTGATGGTACGTTTTATCAACTTTCCTTAATTGCCGATTTCCTCTCTTCCGGAGTCTTTCAGCTTTTACTTTCATGCCGGTTTCTCTCTTGTCTATCTTCCCAGTCCCCGAGTTTTGTGGTGAAAGCGTAGCTTTTAGGACAAAACTTAAACTTTAAAAACTTAGCGCGAAACCGGCACTGCCAGTCCCCGAGCTTTGGGTTAAGAACTCTGTTCTTAGCGCGAAACTTTACCTTAGAACGCGCGAAACCGGCACTGCCAGTCCCCGAGTTTTGGGTTAAGAACTCTGTTCTTAGCGCGAAACTTTACCTTAGAACGCGCGAAACCGACACTGCCAGTCCCCGAGTTTTGGGTTAAGAACTCTGTTCTTAGCGCGAAACTTTACCTTAGAACGCGCGAAACCGACACTGCCAGTCCCCGAGTTTTGGGTTAAGAACCGTGGGGCATGAAGTGGCGCTTGCTGGAGTTCATATTCGGGCGGGCATCCTCGACGTCAACGGCGAGCGCACGGTGTCCGCGCTCGTGCAAAGCCTCTACAACATCGACTTCATCAACGATAACGCTGGCTGCTTCGCCAACGGCGGCATGTTCCCGCAGAACGGCCGCACCATCGAGTTCGGCAGCATCCGCGTCTACCTCGGCACCGTCCCTGTGCGCCAGCACCTCTCGCCGGTGTTGGTGGCGCCGGATCCGCCAAGATGGCTGTGTGCTGGCCGCGCCGCCGGCAGCGTGGAGGTCATGATGGCTGGTGCGGTCAACACCGGCAAGGGAGCTGTGGAAGAAGGAGCTGAGCGTGCGGCATCGACTCGCCCGGCAAAACCACCGCTGGAGCGTGACGCCGGCGTCGCGGGAGCATCGTCAGCACCACCGGCAACACCTCTTCAAGCGGCGATGAACACGCTGGCCACGCCCATCGCGCAGAACATCGACCCGGCAAAGGCTCAGGAGGAGCTGGAGGCCACGCGCAAGGCCCTGCTTACCGGCGGCGCCGACATCATCCGGGCGCAGCGCGAGCTGAACCTGACCCTACGTGAGTACAATGCTGCCCATGGCTTTGCTTCAGTTAGTGCTCATGCTGCTAGGATGCCGGAAAACCGGCTTAAAGCTCGCAATTTAGATCAGGATTTGCGTAAAGAAGTTCTTGCCGGCAAAAGTGCATCTGTATCTGTAAGCATTGTAGAAAAGCCTAAGTACAGTAGTCCGGATAAAACCATAAAGGCCGCTAAAGCTGCAGTAGAGTTGTGTGAATCTCTTTCTGGTGATGAGTTGGCAAAGCAGCAAGAGCGTGTGAAAGAGCTGTTGAAAACCATTGAGCAGCAAAATGCAGAGCAGCTGGCTAAGCTGAACGAGGCAGTGGCCTCAAAATCCGCGCGTTCAACAAAGAATGCCGGAAGCAAATCCCAGGGGCAGGCATCGTCCCCACATCCGGACAAGAGAAAAGAAAAGAATGCACGGCAGATGACTGTGTATGACCCAGTTCTTGCCGGAAAACAGAAAGCCGGGCAATATGATGCCGGTAGAAAAAGCCAAGGGGCAGATCGGGGCTATGCCAAGGGAGGCTATGCCGGAAACAATCATGCCGGTAGATATGAAACCGGGCAAAATTATCAAGCCGCAAGAGTGGCGTGCGTGGATGAAGAGATGCCACCACCAGGGTACCGGCAGGCAAGGGCCGCGGAACTGGAAGAATACGATGAATCAGATTCCGAGGCGGAACGAACAAGAGTCCGCCGGAACCCTTTGGGAGAACGCCTAGGGGAAAGATGTCTGCCAGACCGGGATGCGAGGCACAGGCTGGACAGAGTACGGTTATCTGCGATAGTTGAATGTGAAGGACCTCCTGGTCCAAGGTGTTTTGGCCCTCGGATCATGAGAGAAGAACCACCGGTGCGCAATTTCCAGTTGCCCCGAGACACAAGAACGTACGATGGTACGACCAAGCCGGAAGACTGGCTAACAGATTATGTCACAGCAGTTTACGTGGCTGGTGGTGGAGTAAACCGGCGTTGGGCGGTAAGAATCATACCGTCTTACCTTGTGGGTCCTGCAAGGATCTGGCTAAACAACTTGCCGGCAGGAAGTATTAACGGATGGTTGGACTTTGAGGAAGCATTTGTGAACAATTTCAGCAGCACCTACAAGAGGCCAAACCGGCCCCAACAGCTTGCGCTGTGCCAACAGCGTGCAGGAGAACCAGACCGGGATTATCTCACCCGGTGGAACTCAATGAGAAACACATGTGAAGGAGTGATTGAGGCACAAGCCATTGCTTGGTTCAGTCAAGGATGCCGGAGAGGATCACCTTTGTGGCAAAGGCTGCAGAGAAGCATGCCCACAACTCTAGCAGAGATGATACGTGTGGCAGACAGCTATGCATTGGGAGACCCAATGCAGCCGGCAGTGCAAGCTGAGCCGGAGCAGTCGAATCCACCAGCAGCAGTACCGGGATAACCGGAACAACAAAAGGAGGGAAGATTTCCCAGATCGAAGATACGCATCTCAGCAAGTTGCTGCCGTGCAAGAAAATTCTGACGCCAGCGGCAGTCAGAGACAAAAAACCGGATCGCAGCCGTGGGCGGGTCCTAAGAAGCAGTGGGTAGAAAAGAAACCCTGGGGCCAGAAAAAGAACTGGCAGGAACCCGTGAAATACACCATGGAAGCCGCCATGGACCAGCCTTGCCGGTGGCACACACCGAATCCGGATCACCCGTCGAATCATTTGACGAAGGATTGTTCTTGGACCAAGTTCTTGATGCAAAAAGGAGCGGTAAAAGATGCGCAGGCGCCAGGGGGCCCCATGCAGCAACAGCAACAATTACCACCTCCACCACCGCTTACCGGAGCAAACGCCTTACCGGTACAGCCAAACAGGCAGCAGTACCAGCAGGTTAACCGGGTGGAGCAAAACAATGACCAGCCACCTCCACCGGCACCTTTAGGCCGGAATGTTTATGAAGACCCACACTTGTGCATGGTTGTCTTTGTCACAGAGCCAATGGACAGGCAAAGCGTGCATCGCCGTTCCATGGAAGTGAACGCCGTGATGCCGGCAGTTCCAAAATACATGCTGTGGTCAGATCAGGAAATCACCTGGTCGTTCAAGGATCACCCCAAAGTCATGCCAAATCCGGGTGGATACGCTCTCGTTGTGGACCCAATCATGAAGGGGCCGGAAACTCGAGTAAAATTCAGCAAGGTGCTGATAGACAATGGTAGCAGCATAAACATCATGTACAAGCACACCATGCGTACGCTTGGCATAACAGAAAACATGTTGCAGCCAACTCACACAACTTTCCATGGGATAGTTCCCGGTTTGTCTTGTGCCCCGATAGGAAAAATTCGGGTGGATGTGTCGTTTGGAGGACGCGACAATTGTCGTGTGGAAAACCTTGAGTTTGAGGTGGTGGACCTAGATAGTCCATACCATGCCTTGTTGGGGAGACCGGCCTTGGCAGCGTTCATGGCGTCAACCCACACGGCTTATCTCAAGATGAAGATGCCGGCACCTCGTGGACCACTAACTGTGGTGGGAAACTACAAAGTCTCAATGGAAACAGCATCTGCCGGATCAAACCTAGCGGAATCGCTGGTGATCGCGGAGGAGAAAAAGAGAATGCAAACTGCTGTTGCGCTGGCTCAGTCCTCAAAGTTGAGCTTAGCGGCAATGAGTGGAAGCTTGGACTCACCGGCATTCAAGCCGACAAATGAGACAAAGAACATTGTGCTGGATCCGGCTTACCCAGAGCGCACCGTCCGTATCGGTGCCGGCCTCAGCCAAGCATAGGAAAGCGCGCTCGTCAGCTTCCTCCGTGAGAATCGGAACATCTTTGCCTGGTCTACTGATGATTTGGTAGGGGTTCCGAGGGAGCTGGCTGAGCACTCTCTAAATGTCCGGAAGGATGCTAAGCCGGTGCGGCAACCTTTGCGCCGGTTCGCTGAAGATAGGAGGAAAATCATTGGAGAAGAAGTAACAAAGCTGCTGGTAGCCGGTTTCATCGTGGAGGTCACGCACACAGAGTGGCTGGCCAATCCGGTGTTGGTTGAGAAGAAAAAAGATGAGAACCTGGAGGCACAACTTGCCAAGGTGTGGCGCATGTGCATCGACTACACCAACCTCAACAAAGCTTGCCCAAGAGATCCTTTCCCTTTGCCCCGAATCGATCAAGTGATTGATTCTACTGCTGGGTGTGAGTTGTTGTCGTTTCTGGATGCCTATTCCGGCTTCCATCAGATCCCTCTGAAAAAAGAAGATCAAATAAAAACTGCGTTCATTACCCCGCACGGGGCTTATTGCTATGTTACTATGCCTTTTGGTTTGCGCAACGCTGGTGCAACGTACCAGCGCTGTATGCAAAAATGCTTGTTCGATCAAATCGGAAAGAATGTGCAAGTCTATGTGGATGACATCGTGATAAAAACTAAGGTAAAAGATACCCTAATCGATGACATCCGGCAAACATTCGATAACCTAAGGCGGTTCCGGATGAAACTCAATCCGGCAAAATGCACCTTTGGTGTCCCTGCCGGCAAGCTGCTTGGTTTCCTTGTGTCAAGCCGGGGCATTGAGGTCAATCCGGTAAAAATCCGAGCGATAGAAAGAATGACCATCCCACGAGAACTGAAAGATGTGCAAAAGTTTACCGGAAGCTTGGCATCGCTGAGCCGGTTCATAAGCAGGCTGGGAGAAAAAGCCTTGCCACTATATGCTCTGATGAGAAAATCGGATACTTTCGTCTGGACCACACAGGCAGACGCAGCATTTAAAGAATTGAAAAACATGCTTGTAACGGCCCCAATTTTGGCCTCACCCTTGGAAAGAGAGCCTATGTTGCTTTATATAGCGGCAACAAACCGGGTGGTCAGTGTTGTAGTTGTGGTGGAAAGAGAAGAGGAAGGAAAAACCGTCCAGAGGCCGGTATACTACCTGAGCGAGGTGCTCTCCTCGTCAAAGCAAAACTATCCACACTTTCAAAAAATGACTTATGGTGTGTTCATGGCCGCCACGAAACTCAAGCATTACTTTGAGGAACACCCCATGAAAGTGGTGAGTGAGGCACCCATCTCCGATATCATGGGCAACAAGGATGCCAGCGGCAGGATTGCAAAATGGGCAATTCAGCTATCACCGTATGTGCCGGTATATGAAAGAAGAGATGCCATAAAATCGCAAGCTTTAGCTGATTTCTTGGTCGATTGGGCGGAGATACAATACAAGCCGCCAGAACACAAAATAGAGTACTGGAAGATGCATTTTGACGGATCCAAGCTCAAGGAGGGCCTAGGTGCCGGTGTGGTACTCACTTCACCAAAGGGAGATCACCTCCGGTATGTTTTACAAGTGCACTTCAGGGCATCAAACAATGTCGCTGAATACGAGGCTCTGATACATGGACTCAAGGTTGCAAAAGAAATAGGGGCACTCAGGATCATTTGTTATGGTGATTCAGATCTCGTGGTGCAACAGTGTTCCGGAGATTGGGACGCAAAAGATGCCAACATGGCCTCATACCGGTTCCATGTGCAAAAGATTGCCGGCTTCTTCGAAGGATGTGAGTTCCACCATGTGCCACGTGCAGAAAACGAGGCCGCGGATACTTTATCCAAGTTAGGCTCATCCAGGCAAGAAATTCCTCCCGGGATAGCTCTGGCGCACTTGCGAGTTCCATCAATCAAGCCAAGTCCGGAGTCGGAATCAATTTTTGTACCGGAATCACATGTGGTGCCAATGGAGGTTGACGAAGGAAACCCGGGGACTGCTCCGGCAAACTCGGGGACTGCACCGGTAAACTCGGGGACTGCAACGCCCGTGCCGGAAGAGGCAATGCTTGTGGACAGCATGGACATAGACATGCCGGTGTTTGTGGTTAGAGAGGCACCATCTTGGGTCGAACCTATTAAGGAATTCCTGATCAACGGCACCTTGCCGGTTGACGAAAATGAATCAAGAAGGATACAGAGAAGGTCCAAAGCTTACACCATCATCAATGGCGAGGTGTACAAAAGAAGTGTTACCGGTGTCCTCCAAAGGTGTGTGGAGCCGGAAGAAGGAAAAGAAATGCTTGAGGAGATTCATCGAGGAGAATGCGGGCACCACGCTTCTTCAAGGGCGTTGGTAGCAAAAGTGTTCCGGCATGGGTTCTATTGGCCCACAGCCTTGGACAATGCTGAGGATTTGGTAAGGAAATGCAATGGCTGCCAGAGGTATGCTAAGCAAAACCATACCCCAGCATCCGGCTTAAAAACCATACCGCTAACTTGGCCTTTCGCCGTTTGGTGCCTGGACATGGTTGGACCGTTCAAAACCGCAAGGGGAAACATGACCCACATTTTGGTAATGGTGGATAAGTTCACCAAATGGCTGGAAGTGAAGCCTATCGCAAAGTGTGATGGCCACACGGCAGTAAAATTCCTGAAAGATGTAATCCTGCGATATGGATACCCACATAGTATCATAACTGACAATGGCACAAACTTTGCCCAAGGAGAGTTCAAGCGGTTCTGTGAAAGTAAAAACATCCGGCTGGATTTGTGCTCAGTAGCGCATCCACAAGGCAACGGCCAAGTTGAAAGAACAAATGCTTTGGTACTTTCCGGTATCAAGCCAAGACTCATTGATGCAATGGAAAAATCGCCGGGATGTTGGATCGATGAGCTACCATCAGTGCTGTGGAGTCTAAGAACAACTCCGAACCGGTCTACCGGATACACGCCATTCTTCATGGTTTATGGAGCAGAAGCGGTCATACCAACCGACATTCTCCATGATTCACCAAGGGTGCAGCTCTATACCGAAGAAGAGGTAAAAGAGGCCAGAGAAAATGATGTAGACTTGCTAGAAGAAGCAAGAGAGCTAGCTTTGGCAAGAACAGCCATTTACCAGCAAAATCTCCGACGCTATCATAGCCGGAAGGTGAACCCGAGGGTATTCCGAGAAGGAGACCTGGTGCTACGCCTGGTGCAGCGCACTGAAGGCAGGCACAAGCTGTCCCCCCCATGGGAAGGACCTTTCATTGTGAGCAAAGCTCTCCACAACGATGCATATTACCTAATCGATGCGCAGGAATGGAAGAAGGGAAAGGCGGACAGATCCGGAGACGAGACCAAACGCCCATGGAATGTAGCCTTGTTGCGTCCCTTCTACTCTTGAAGTTGTGGTGTAAGAAGTTCCTTTTTGTACCTTACATGCTATGAATAAAAGATGTCGGAACCTCGAATGAATCTCGGGGACTTGTCTTGTTTAAATTGCATGGAACATGTCTATTTTTTCTGTTGCCGGTTGCTTATTGAACGCTTTTTCTTTCCGGTTTAGTAATGTGCTAAACCCTACCGGAGTCTTCGACTCTGCTGCTGTCCATAACTTGGCTTCATGGCAAGCAAGATAAACCGGTAGGGGATAAGCACATGAACTGTGGAGAGGGAAACCGGGAAAGAACAATTCGGAAAAATTTAACTAACCCCGGTCATACCGGTTTTTTGCAAAATTTCGAATTATTTCTAAGTTCAAGAAAATGCTTGTTTGGTGAAAGAACCTTGTGCTCATACGCCAAAGCGCCCAGAGAAGGCAGGCAGAGCCAAGGCAAAAGAGCCAGATGTGCATCTAGTTGGATGCAGAAACAGTTTGAAAATCTTTGCAAGTGCAGGATAAAAGCAAAACCAAACGAGAAAATGCTAAGACAAACTAAAGATAATTAGCTACCGGTATAGCCTACCGGCACAAAATGTTGTACGACAACCATAAGCGGACTTAAGTTTTACATCATAAGCCCCGGCATACCGGGGCAGAATTTAACAAAAGATTGTTTTAAGCCACACAGGGCCAAGGGCATGACAGGTAAAGTCTGGAAGCCGAGAATCAGGCAGCAGGAGCTTCAGGGGGAGCGTCGCCGGCACCAGCATCGTCCAGGGGCTCCTCCTCGGCTTCATCTCCCTCCTCGTCAAGAAAATCTTCGACGCCATGGGGAGGAGGGATGAAGGTGCGCATTTCGGCGTACTCCGCGATCCGGTACGCGCGATCCTGCCGTTTGGCGGCAAGGATCGGATCCAGATCGGTTTCCGCGCCTTCGCGCACGCCGATAAGGGCATCCAGGTCAAGCTCCGGGTACCAAGAGCAGGCGACGCGGAGGACAGAGTCTGCTCCGGCGCGGGCAGCAGAGCACTGCCATTCGCGGATCCTCCTGCCGGCGCCCTTGAGGCGATCGCTGATCAAGGAGAAAGTGTCCGGCACCACCTCGCCAGGCCAGAGAGTCCTGTAGAGCTGGGAAGCTACTTCAGGAATGTCCGATAGGTTGCGATCGATGGCGCGCATATGGGACACCCGCGCGTTAAGCGCGACCAGATGGTCATGGGGTGTCCATGGCACGGCAAGGTTCGCCTGGCCCTGGGTTGTGCGGCGCGCGTTGACCTTCTTCACAGCATGAGTCTGGGAGTCCGGGAAGAGGCCTGTGCAAAGAAGAAAAAGGGCTAAGGAAAAGAATCCGGAAAGAAAAGAATCCGGAAGAAAAAGAGACCGGATGAAAAGATAGCGAAAAGAAAATGAGACCGGAGGAAAAATGGTTTGTATGCATTAATCAGAGAGCTTACGATAGGCAAGGTTGTCGGTTTGGAGGATCAGCTGATGGCATTCTTTGCGCTCCTCCTCCAACCGCGCGACTTTCTCCTCGGCAGCCTTCCGGGCCTTGGCCAGCTCCTCCAGCTCAGCTTGCAGCACCACGGTGGCGTCGCTAGCATTCTCCAGGGCCTCGTTCATCTTAGCCGCTGCGTCAGCTGCAGCGGCCTCGAGAGCTTTGGCATGGTCAAGACCCAGCTGGACAAGCTGGGACTTGAGCTCCTGGTAGCTGGTCTTCTGGGCGCCCAGCTCCTCCTGATGCTGCTTGATCAGCTGCTCCTTCTCCCCTGTGAGCCGGAAAGGAAGGTGTAAACAACAAGGTGTTAGTAAAATTCAAAGTAAAGACAAGTTAGCGGAAGGAAAAAAGATCCCGGTAAGAAAGTCGTACGTTGGGCCTTGGCGAGCTGCTCCTTGAGGGCATCAATGGAAGCTTCCGGGAGCACTGTCAAGAAGAAATTACAAGTGTCAGAAAGAAAAAAGGTTCCGGTAAGAAAGATGCCGGCAGAACAAAAGTATACCTTGGCACTTGTCGTGCGCCTCCACAAGCTCCCGATGCTCCCACAAGAGCTCCTCAAAGAGGGTCTTCCGAGCGTCAGCCGTGAGCTGTTCAAAGCAAAAAGATTAGGAAAAGTTTCGCGCTAAGAACAAGGTGCTTAACCCGAAACTCGGGGACTGGCAGTGCCGGTTTCGCGCGTTCTAAGGTAAAGTTTCGCGCTAAGAACAGAGTTCTTAACCCAAAACTCGGGGACTGGCAGTGCCGGTTTCGCGCGTTCTAAGGTAAAGTTTCGCGCTAAGAACAGAGTTCTTAACCCAAAACTCGGGGACTGGCAGTGCCGGTTTCGCGCGTTCTAAGGTAAAGTTTCGCGCTAAGAACAGAGTTCTTAACCCAAAACTCGGGGACTGGCAGTGCCGGTTTCGCGCGTTCTAAGGTAAAGTTTCGCGCTAAGAACAGAGTTCTTAACCCAAAGCTCGGGGACTGGCAGTGCCGGTTTCGCGCTAAGTTTTTAAAGTTTAAGTTTTGTCCTAAAAGCTACGCTTTCACCACAAAACTCGGGGACTGGGAAGATAGACAAGAGAGAAACCGGCATGAAAGTAAAAGCTGAAAGACTCCGGAAGAGAGGAAATCGGCAATTAAGGAAAGTTGATAAAACGTACCATCAGATTGTTCGTGGCATCATACCACGAACTGTCCAGCTCCTTCACGGCGCAGCGGAGCCGTGTGAAGTGCTCCTCGGAAGAGCGGTTCCCAATGGGATCAGGTGCCGGCTGCCTGTCCTTGCCCAGGCCGCGGGTCGCCGGAGTGATATCCGCGGCGTTCCACTTCTGGGCGTAGGGCATGAGGTGCCCCAGATCCTGGCCTTGGCGCTTGAAGTTAGTTATGCGGCCCAGAAGACCGGTGGCCTTGGTGACAGTGTTCTGGGCGGCCTTGGAGACGTGCAGTACCAGGGGCTGCTGGCCTGCAGAGGAGGTGCCGGGAGCCGTCGCCTTTCCCTTGGTAGACTTGAAGGTCTTGGGCGGCGGCGCGGCAAAAGCAGCCCCGGAAGGCTGGGTGCCGGGAGCACTTGGCGGCGGCATGAGGATGGTCCGTGGAGAAGGGGGCGCGGTAGACGCACCACCCGAGTTGGAGCTTCCCGGCGCGGAGGATTCCGGCGCGGGACTTGTCTTTTTCTCGAGGACAGGAGGAGCTGGAGGCTCCGCCTGCCCGGTAGTTTCTTCTTCTCCGGCACCGATGTTGCTGGTGCCGGTGTCTTGGTTCTCGAGGAAGAAGGAAGGATCCTCCTCCGTGCGGTGATCAGAAGATGTAGGGGCCGCACGCCCCGAACTTGTCGTGCCCCCCGAAAGGGAGGCAGAGATGTTGCCGGCACCAGGTGGTGCCGGGCTTGAGTGAGGAGGGGTTGAGGTCCTTGCGGAACCTTCAGAGCCCGAGGGTCTGGAGCCCAGCTTGAGCGCGGCGCTGAAGAAAAAGAGAAAAAAGAGAGATGGTTGGAAAAATGCAACCGGAAAAAGGACTTAGCAAAAATCAGACGAGTCAGGAAATAAAAACTTACCCGGCAGCGGTTGGCATCTGCTTGCGCGCGTAGCGGCGCACGCCAACTTTCTTCTCCCCCAGCTCTTCTGTCCGGAAGCGCTTGGAGGGAGGGGCCTGGCTGGAGCCATCGTCAGATGGCGGCCGCTTGTTCTTCTGGCCCTGGGCCATGAGCTTGTCCACGAACTCCGTGCCGGCCTCGGCACGCAGGGGCGGCGCATGCTCATGGATCTATGGTTTGAACAAGGTTAAGAAGCAGCTCGAAGGAAAATGATAGCGGAAGAATAAAAGAAACCGGAAAAGAAAATACCTCAAGCATTTCCAGGTCGTCGGCGGACCCGGTTGGCTTTGGCGGAGACCGGCCCAGGCGAGATGCCGGGGTCTTGCCCATTTTCAGATCCTTCCAAAATATGAGGGGATCTGGGTCGAAGGAGTCGAGGGCGCGCTTCCGGCAAGATCCTCGCCGCTCGGCTTCGATGAGGGGGAAGCGGTCCTTGGCCTGAAACATGAAAAAGAAAATAAGCAAAAGCAAAAGGTTACCGGCAAGAAACAACCCCGATCGCATAGTCCCTTACTTCTTGGGTCGGAGGGTTAGTAGTGCTGAAGGGAAGCAGGCCCCATTTCCAGTTAAAGCGCATGGCAGTTTGGCAAATCTGCTTGGCCTTGAGGACAACGTCCTTCTTGCTAAGGGGCAGGCCGGTGATCTTGGTAGGATCGCCAGGGCCGTACATCTCGCTCATCCTATGGGCGCGGCGCTTCAGAGGAAGTACCCGGCGCGATATGAAGGTGCGAATGATATCGTCAGAGCAGATGCCGGTATCCTTCATCTTCTGCTTCATGAAGCGTATAATCCGGTTGGTCTCGTTGTGAGACTCCTTCGGATTGTAGCTCCAGTTGGTTTTCGCGGGCGGCGCCGGATCGAAAGGAGGCAGGCAGATGAGATCTGCGGGGCCGTTGTTCTTCACATAGAAAAACGTCCCTTGCCATAACCGGCAAGACTCCAGGCCGGAGAACTCGAAGAAGGGGCTCCCTTGACGCTTGCTGATGATGCAAGACCCGCATTGAACGGGGGGCTTGGGTGGAGGAATATTTTTGCCCTGAACGGAATTAATCCGAAGAGCGAAGAAGCGGGCAAACGTCTCGAGAGTGGGACGTATGCCAATGTAGGCCTCCATGAAGGTGGTGAAGCAGGAGAGGTAAAAGACGGAGTTGCCGGGAAGATGATGAGGTTGGAGTTTGTAGAAATCCAGAAGATCAAGGAAAAAGGAAGAAGGAGGAAGGCCAAAGCCGCGCTCAAAGTGAGCAAGAAAAACAACGCGTTCGTCAGGCTCGGGGTCCGGAATTAGTTCGTCACCAGGAATCCGGCAAGTGACTCCTTCCGGAATCCTACGGGACCGGTACAGCCAATCTATTTCATACTCAGTAACGTTGGAGCCCATCCAAGCTCCGCGTGTGACTGGGGAAGGCTCCTCGCCGGAAGATTGGCTGGAGCTGCTTGAAGCTTCGCCAGAGCTACTCGTCCCAACTTGGCTGCCGGATGCTTGGCTAGAGCTACCGGATTCTAGGCGACTGCCGGCATCTTGGGAGTTGCCGGCATCTTGGGAGCTACCGGCCTCCTGAGAGCTACCGGCATCTTGAGGACTACCGGCCTCTTGATGGCTGTCAGAGCCTTGCTGGCTACCGGATTCCTGCTGTTTGCCGGAATCTGCCCTCATCGAATCTGAAGGTGTAGATTCGCCGGAAGATCGTTTGCTATGGTTAGCGGAGGAAGAAGAGGAAGACGCGGAAGAAGTTTCCTCGTCAGACATTGGATAGGAGGCAAAGAAACAAGAATCCCACACTTGACCCACACGCGAAGATCTACGAGTAAGAGAAAAACCAGAGAAAAAGGAAGAAATAAGAACACCAAAGACCCCAGATCTGGAAAGCGAGCGAATGGCAAATAGAGCAAGATTTGAACTGACCTGGAGTGTCGCAGTTGATGAGGAAGAACTTCTCCGGCGAGAGAACAGGCCCGCGGTCGCCGGCGAGCTCTGCCGACGGCGAGGCGGTGAAGGCCAAGAAGAAGCTCGAATGCAGCGCGTGAGAAGAAGGCGCCGCAGAAGCTCTCCACACGACAGGGTCCGGCGAAGGCACGGCGTGAGTTCACCGGGCGGCGGGACTCAGGCGAGCAGCGGCTGACGAAGTGCGGTGAAGGAGCGCAGGAGCGAAGAACACTATGCGCGAGGATAGGAAAGTGCGAAGAAGAGGAAGAAGAAGGGGCGGTTGAGCTTATAAAGGAGAGAGAAGGTGGGCCGAAAACCGCTGGGCCTGCGCGGTTTGCCTCGCGGCCCGCGACGGTTCGCGTCGCTGATCGCCACGTGTCACAGAGATACACGCGGAAAAGAGAAGGCCACACCGAGGCGCACACAGGATACGAAGCGGTGAGTGGGATCCGCAGCGGTGCATTAAATGCGCGCGCAAGTGTCAATACGAAGTGACAACTGACACTGGCGCGACAGTCACAGTGCGCATGTCTCTGACAGGCACAGAACCCGAAATATTCTCGACCTCGTCGAGGAGAGACTTAAAGACTAAGATACCGGAGAGTAAGATACCGGAGAATGACTTGAGAACAGAGAAAGTGTAAGTCCGGGCAAAGATGCCGGATTTGAACCAAAGGCTAGAAAGTTAAACCGGTATCCAAGATACAAAAACCTGGCATGGTCTGTTGGATAGAATCCGCCAGACTATACCAGCTTCGGGGACTAATGTTGGGGGAATGACCCCCGGTATGCCAAAGGTATGCCATACCGGATGGTCTCACCCTTCAAGATACCGGTTTAATGATCATGCCGGAATAAGAAAATGGAGTTTGGCTAAGTGAAGTTAAGCCGGTATCCCCAAGAGGGGTATACCGGAACCAGAAGGAAAGATACCAGCATGCCGGAAGGAAGAACATGCCGGCTGGCTGGTCAAAGATTCCGTCAGGAGCTAAAGGACAAAGATGAGCTAAGCAAAGTGGCTTTAAACGAAGACTAGAAGACAAGGAGGAGGATGACGGTCAAAGAAGCCGGAGGGCGTCATCCTTCATGTTTAAAGAAGACCCCGGCGTCATCTATGATTAAAGTAGCTTTATAAAGTATCTTTGTAAAGTAGTTTGTCTAGTCAAAGATCCCATTAGGGTTTCTTGTTCTGTAAGCCACCCTCTCCTCTATATAAGGAGAGGGGGCAGCTTCTTTTACATGCGCGATCCACAGAAGGAGAGAAACCTGTAACCTGTCTTGAGATCAATGAACATGGTGATCTAGAGCGAGTTCGTCCTTGTGTCTTTCTTCTTCTACCTCTGGCCCTGGCCATGTTCTTGAGGAAAGCATCCGGAAGTTCATCCATCTAGTCACAAACCCTCCCCCGAATCCTCTAGCGTCCATTCGGCCCCAAGATAAGCCATCCTATGGCATCTGCTCGTTCACCACGACGACAAGAATAATAGTGGAGTGTTTCTTAGTGCACCTATGATGAACATCACTAATTCTATACCAAGCATCTTTAAAACTTTCTCCACCTTGTTGTTTAAATGAACGAACTTCAACTTCAGGATTACTCATTTTAGCAGTAGTAAATAAAACAAACTAGATAAAGTAAATGCAAGCAACTATTTTTTTTGTGTTTTTGATATAGAGAGCAAGACAATAAATAAAGTAAAGCTAGCAACTAATTTTTTGTGTTTTGTTTAAGTGCAGCAAACAAAGTAGTAAATAAAATAAAGCAGGACAAAAACAAAGTAAAGAGATTGGATTGTGGAGACTCCCCTTGCAGCGTGTCTTGATCTCCCCGGCAAGCGGAAAAAGAGCTTGATGCGTGCAGTTGACACACGTCCGTTGGGAACCCCAAGAGGAAGGTGTGATGCGACAGTAGAAAGTTTCCCTCAGAAAGTAACCAAGGTTTATCGAACCAGGAGGAGCCAAGAAGCACGTTGAAGGTTGATGGCGCGGGATGTAGTGCGGCGCAACACCAGGGATTCCGGCGCCAACGTGGAACCTGCACAACACAACCAAAGTACTTTGCCCCAACGAAACAGTGAGGTTGTCAATCTCACCGGCTTGCTGTAACAAAGGATTAGATGTATAGTGTGGATGATGATTGTTTGCAGAAAACAGTAAACAAGTATTGCAGTAGATTGTATTTCAGATGTAAAAGAATGGACCGGGATCCACAGTTCACTAGAGGTGTCTCTCCCATAAGATAAATAGCATGTTGGGTGAACAAATTACAGTCGGGCAATTGACAAATAAAGAGGGCATAACAATGCACATACATGATATGATGAATATTGTGAGATTTAATTGGGCATTACGAAAAAGTACATAGACCGCTATCCAGCATGCATCTATGCCTAAAAAGTTATCATCCGAACCCCTTCCAGTATTAAGTTGCAAACAACAGACAATTCCATTAAGTATGGTGTGTAATGTAATCAACAACTACATCCTTGGACATAGCATCAATGTTTTATCCCTAGTGGCAACAGCACATCACAACCTTAGAACCTACTGTCATGATCCCAGGTGTCAATGAAGGCATGAACCCACTATCGAGCATAAATACTCCCTCTTGGAGTTAAGAGCAAAAACTTGGCCAGAGCCTCTACTAATAACGGAGAGCATGCAAGATCATAAACAACACATAGGTAATAGATTGATAATTAACATAACATAGTATTCTCTATCCATCGGATCCCGACAAACACAACATATAGAATTACAGATAGATGATCTTGATCATGTTAGGCAGCTCACAAGATCCAACAATGAAGCACATGAGGAGAAGACAACCATCTAGCTACTGCTATGGACCCATAGTCCAGGGGTGAACTACTCACTCATCACTCCGGAGGCGACCATGGCGGTGAAGAGTCCTCCGGGAGATGATTCCCCTCTCCGGCAGGGAGTCTCCTGAATCCCCGAGATGGGATTGGCGGCGGCGGCGTCTCGAAGGTTTTCCGTATCGTGGCTCTCATCGGGGGTTTCGCGACGAAGGCTTTAAGTAGGCGGAAGCAACGCAGGGGGCCACACGAGGGCCCCACACAGGCCGCGCCGCCCTGTTGTGTCGGCGCCTCGTGGCCCCACTTCCTTTCCCCTTCGGTCTTCTGGAAGCTTCGTGCAAAAATAGGACCCTGGGCGTTGATTTCGTCCAATTCCGAGAATATTTCCTTTGTAGGATTTCTGAAACCAAAAACAGCAGAAAACAGCAACTGGCTCTTCGGCATCTCGTTAATAGGTTAGTGCCGGAAAATGCATAAATACGACAAATAATGTGTATAAAACATGTAGATATCATCATCATCATGATTATAGAACATAAGAAAGATGGTACTTGGCGTATGTGCGTAGATTGTAGAGCTATAAACAACATTACTATTCGATATCGTCATCCTATTCCCCGTTTAGAGGATATGTTAGATGAATTGAGTGGTGCTGCTGTGTTCTCTAAAATTGATTTGCGTAGTGGTTATCATCAAATTAGGATGAAAGAAGGGGATGAGTGGAAAACAGCCTTTAAAACAAAATTTGGTTTATATGAGTGGTTAGTAATGCCTTTTGGGTTAACTAATGCACCTAGCACTTTCATGAGACTGATGAACCATGTTTTGCGTGAATTTATTGGCAAATTTGTGGTTGTCTACTTTGATGACATATTAATCTACAGCCGCAATGAATCTGATCATACTATACATATTCGACATGTTTTGCAAGTGTTGCGTGATAATCAACTCTATGGTAATCTTGAGAAGTGCACATTTTGCAAAGATAAGGTCATATTTCTGGGTTATGTTGTCTCTAAGCATGGAGTAGAAGTAGATGTGTCTAAAATTGAAGCTATTCAAAATTGGCCTACTGATACGTCCAATTTGCATCACTATTTTGTATCATAATTTGCTGTTATTCATTGATATATTTCATATTGGAACACAATACTTATGTTATTTCATCTATTTTGCATGTTTCATCATCATTGGAGGATCAAGCACCGGAGCCAGGATTCTGCTGGAAAAAGCACCGTCAGAACGCAATATTTCGGAAGATCAACTGTGGAAGGGAATTTCACGTAAATTCCTATTTTTCCAGATGACGGAGGGAGCAGAAGGGGAAGAAGAGAGGAGCCACTGTGGGCCCAGACCACGGGCGGCGCGCCCAGGGCCTGGCCGCGCCACCCTGTGCTCGGGGCCCCACAGCCCTTTCGCCTCCTTTTCTTCGCGTACTCCTTCGTCCCGAAAACCTAAGCCACATAGAGGACCTCACGAAGGGGTACAGCCGCCTCTGCGGGGCGGAGAACACCAGAGAGAAAAGAGCTCTCCGGCGGGCAGGAATCCGCGGGGAAATTCCCTCCCGGGAAATCGACGCCATCGCCATCGTCATCGAGCGGGACATCATCTCCATCATCATCATCATCATCTCCACCATCTACACCGCCATCACCACCGCTGCACCTCGTCATCGCTGTAGCAATTCGGGTTAAATCTTGATTGTTTGATAGGGGAAACTCTCCCGGTGTTATTCTATACTTGTTATAGATGCTATTGAGTGAAACCATTGAACCAAGGTTTATGTTCAGATTGTTATTCATCATCATATCACCTCTGATTGTATTCCATATGATGTCTCGTGAGTAGTTCGTTTAGTTCTTGAGGACATGGGTGAAGTCTAAATGCTAGTAGTGAATTATGGTTGAGTAATATTCAATGTTATGATATTTAAGTTGTGGTGTCATTCTTCTAGTGGTGTCGTGTGAACGTCGACTACACGACACTTCACCATTTATGGGCCTAGGGGAGTGCATCTTGTATTCGGTTGCTAATTGCGGGGTTGCCGGAGTGACAGAAACCTAAGCCCCCGTTAGTATATCGATGCAGGAGGGATCGCAGGATCTCAGAGTTTAAGGCTGTGGTTAGATTTATCTTAATTACTTTCTTGTAGTTGCGGATGCTTGCAAGGGGTATAATCACAAGTATGTATTAGTCCTAGGAAGGGCGATGCATTAGCATAGGTTCACCCACACAACACTTATCAAAACAATGAAGATTATTTAGCTACATGAAGCGAAAGCACTAGACTAAAATCCCCGTGTGTCCTCAAGAACGTTTGGTCATTATAAGTAAACAAACCGGCTTGTCCTTTGTGCTAAAAAGGATTGGGCCACTTGCTGCAATTATTTCTCTCGCATTTTATTTACTTGTACTTTATTTATCTGCAATATCAAAACCCCCTGAATACTTGTCTGTGAGCATTTACAGTGAATCCTTCATCGAAACTGCTTGTCAACACCTTCTGCTCCTCGTTGGGTTCGACACTCTTATTTATCGAAAGTACTACGATACACCCCCTATACTTGTGGGTCATCAAGACTATTTTCTTGCGCCGTTGCCGGGGAGTGAAGCGCTATTGGTAAGTGGAATTGGTAAGGAAATTTACTGTTTGTGCTGATTTTATTTCTGCCTGCTGCTATAAATCATTATGGAGAGATCTTCTCTTCAATTTCTATTTGGGAAATCTACTACTACTGCAACGGTAGTGGATGAAGCGCCAGGTGAGGAAGTAGTACCATATAAAATACCTATGAAAATTATTGAACGTGTTATGGATAACCGCTATGAAGGGGATGGAACTGTCCATCCTGGTGATCATTTATTGTTTTTGCATGAATTATGCGGGTTATTCAAATGTGCAGGTATTTCTATGAATGAAGTTAGGAAGAAACTATTCACTATATCGCTGTCTGGTAAAGCGGCGCACTGGTATAAATTGCTGAAGAATGGTGATTCTATTGATTGGGAGGACATTGTGCCTTTATTTTATTCCAAATTTTATCCTCCAAGTGAAATTCACAAAGATCGGAACCGCATATATAATTTCTGGCCTCATGATGGAGAGAGTATTGCCCAAGCTTGGGGGAGATTGAAGTCTTTAATGCTCAAATGCCCCATTCATGAGCTTCCTGGTAATGTTATTATTGATAATTTCTATGCAAGACTTTCTTTTCAAGACAAGACCTTGCTGGATACTTCTTGTTCTGGATCATTTACACGCAACAAAGAAGAGTTTAAAAGGGACCTTCTTGATCGGATCCAAGAAAATACTGAAGGATGGGAGAACGACAAAGATAGAGAATCAGGTATAATTTATGATTATAAATGCATTGAAGCTTTTATGGATACTGATAAATTTCGTAATATGAGTGCTACATATGGTCTTGATTCCCAAGTTGTTGCAAATCTTTATAAAGCTTTTGCCTCTCATTATGAATTGCCTAAGAAGAATTTTGATAAGTATCATGAACCGTATAAAGATAAAGTTGATTCATCTGTAAACAAATGTGTAGTGGTTGAAACTGTTGATAATGTTATTCCTGAAGCTTATATTGAAAAAACTCCTTTCCCTGCTAAAATGAAGGAGTACTCTGTCATATCTAGTGCGGTTAATAAAAGTGAAAAGAAACCTAAAGAACCTGAAGAACAAATTAAAATTGAACCTGCTGTTGCTATAGTTAAAGATCTTGTGACTGAAAATGTGGAGGATGGTCATATTATTTTTGTGAAGATGCTTCTAATATTGTTTCACATCCTAATAAATCCAAACAAGTTAGTGTTCCTATGCTATCTGTTAGAATTGGTGATCATTGCTATTATGGTTTATGTGATATTGGTGCAAGTGTTAGTGCTATTCCTTATGAGCTTTACACGGAGATTATGCACGAAATTGGTTCTTGTGAACTTGAAGATATTGATGTGGTTATTCATTTGGCTAATAGAGAAACTATTTCTCCAATTGGTATTGTTCGAGATGTGGAAGTTCTATGTGGTAAGATTAAATATCCTGCTGACTTTTTGGTACTTGGTTCTGCTGCTAGTGATCATTGTCCTATCATTTTTGGTAGACCTTTTCTAAATACTTGTGGAGCTATTATAGATTGTAAGAAAGAGAAAATTTTGACTAGATTTGCTGGTGAACCTTATGAATTTAACTTTTCTAAATTTACCAAAACTCCTTATAAAGCTGACTTGCCTAGTAATGATTTTAAAATGGAGCAGTGTGCATCTATTGTTCTTGTTCCTAATAATCCTTTGCAGCAACATTTGGAGAATAGTGAAAGTGAAGCTTTTAGGAAAGAAAGAGATGAGCTTGAGGAAATTTTTCTTCGCCAACCTATTCTCAAGCATGATTTACCGGTGGAAGATTTGGGTACAACACCGCCACCAAAGGAAGATCCTGTTTTTGATTTAAAGCCTTTACCTGATAATCTTAAATATGCTCATATTGATGATAAGAAAATATATCCTGTTATTATTAGTTCTAAGCTTTCAGAGATTGAGGAAGAAAGGTTATTGGAAATATTGAAGAAACACCGAGGAGCTATTGGCTATACTCTTGATGATTTGAAAGGGATTTCTCCTTCTATTTGCCAACATGCTATTAATATGGAAGAAGATGCAAAGCCTGTTGTTGAACATCAACGTCGTCTAATTCCGAAGATGAAGGAAGTGGTAAGGAACGAGGTATTAAAACTTCTTGAAGCTGGTATTATATATCCTATTGCTGATAGTAGATGGGTTAGTCCTGTGCATTGTGTTCCTAAGAAAGGAGGAATGACTGTTGTGCCTAATGATAATGATGAGCTTATTCCTCAAAGAATAGTTGTAGGTTATAGAATGTGCATTGATTTTCGAAAAGTTAATAAAGTTACTAAGAAAGATCATTACCCTTTACCCTTTATTGATCAAATGCTAGAAAGGTTATCTAAAAATACTCATTTTTGCTTTCTTGATGGTTATTCTGGGTTTTCACAAATTGCTGTTAAAGCTAAAGATCAAGAGAAAACCACTTTCACTTGTCCTTATGGAACTTATGCTTATAGGCGTATGCCTTTTGGTTTATGTAATGCTCCTGCTACTTTTCAAAGATGCATGTCTGCTATTTTTCATGGTTTTTGTGAAAGTATTGTAGAGGTGTTCATGGATGATTTTTCTGTCTATGGGAATTCTTTTGATAATTGCTTGCGAAACCTCGATAAAGTTTTGCAGAGATGTGAAGAAACTAACCTTGTTCTTAATTGGGAGAAATGCCACTTTATGGTTAATGAAGGAATTGTATTGGGACATAAAATTTCCGAGAGAGGTATTGAAGTTGATAGAGCTAAAGTTGAAGCAATTGAGAAGATGCCCTATCCGAGGGATGTTAAAGGTATTCGTAGTGTTCTTGGTCATGCTGGGTTTTATAGGAGATTTATTAAAGATTTCTCTAAAATTTCAAAGCCTCTTACTAATCTTCTTCAAAAAGATGTACCTTTTGTTTTTGATGATGATTGTAAGGAAGCTTTTGAAACTTAAAGAAAGCCTTAACAACTGCTCCTGTAGTCGAACCTCCTGATTGGAATTTGCCTTTTGAAATTATGTGTGATGCTAGTGATTTTGCTGTAGGCGCTGTTCTTGGACAGCGGGTAGATAAAAAATTAAATGTTATTCATTATGCTAGTAAGACTCTTGATGCTGCTCAAAGAAATTATGCTACAACTGAAAAGGAATTGTTAGCTGTAGTCTTTGCTTGTGATAAGTTTAGACCCTATATTGTTGATTCGAAGGTTACAATTCATACTGATCATGCTGCAATTAGATACCTTATGACAAAGAAAGATGCTAAGCCAAGGCTTATTAGATGGGTACTTCTGTTGCAAGAATTTGATTTACATATTATAGATAGGAAAGGTGCTGATAATCCTGTTGCTGATAATTTGTCTAGATTGGAAAATATTGCTTATGATCCTGTTCCTGTTAATGATAGTTTTCCAAATGAACAATTGGCTGTAATAAAGGTGAGCTCGCGAGAGAGCCCTTGGTATGCAGATTATGCTAACTTTATTGTTTCGAAGTATTTGCCTCCAACCTTTTCAGCTCAGCAAAGGAGGAAATTCTTTTATGACTTGAGGCATTATTTTTGGGATGACCCACACTTGTATAAAGAAGGAGTAGATGGTATTATGCGAAGATGTGTTCCTGAATATGAACAACAGGAGATATTGAGTAAATGTCATGGAAGTGTTTATGGAGGACATCACGCTGGAGATAGAACCGCGCAAAAGGTTCTACAATCAGGTTTTTATTGGCCAACACTCTTCAAAGATGCAAGGAAATTTATTTTATCTTGTGATGAATGTCAAAGAGTTGGTAATATCTCCAGACGCAATGAAATGCCTATGAATTATACTCTTGTTATTGAACCATTCGATTGTTGGGGATTCGACTTCATGGGTCCTTTCCCTTCTTCAGATGGTAACACTCATATACTTGTCGCTGTTGATTATGTTACTAAATGGGTAGAAGCTATACCTACAAAAAGTGCTGATGGTGAGACCTCTATAAAAATGCTTGTAGATATTATATTTCCTAGATTTGGAGTACCTAGATATATTATGACTGATGGAGGTTCTCATTTCATTCATGGAGGTTTTAGAAAAACTCTTGCTAAGTATGGTATTAATCATAGAATTGCTTCTGCTTATCATCCTCAAACTAGTGGTCAAGTAGAATTATCAAATAGAGAGATTAAAGCTATTTTAGGAAAGACTGTTAATAAATCTAGGAAGAATTGGGCTAGCAAATTGAAAGAAGCACTATGGGCTTATAGAACTGCTTATAAAAATCCTATGGGAATGTCACCTTATAAAATGGTTTATGGAAAAGCTTGTCATTTACCTTTAGAACTAGAGCACAAAGCTTATTGGGCTGTTAGAGAACTAAATAAAGATCCTAAATTAGCCGGTAATAAGAGGTTGTTGCAATTAAGTTCTCTAGATGAATGGAGAAGTGAAGCTTATGAAAATGCTAAACTCTTTAAAGAAAAAGTTAAGAAATGGCATGATAGAAGGATCATCAAAAGAGAATTTAATGTTGGAGATCAAGTTCTATTATATCGGTCTCGTCTCAGATTCTTTGCAGGGAAATTACTCTCAAAGTGGGAAGGACCATATGTTGTTGAGGAGGTGTATCGTTCAGGAGCAATTAAAATTAGCTCTCTCCAAGGCAATGCCACACAAGTGGTGAATGGACAAAGACTCAAGCATTATATCTCGGGTGATTCTTATAATGTTGATATTGATATTATTCAAGTGGAAACACCGGAGGCTTTCATCAAAGGACAAATTGACAGTCCCAGAACTGGACTTTGAATAGGTAACAGTACAGGTAATAAAAAGTCCACGTTTACCTTTCCGAACATTATTTCTGCTGTTTTTAGAAAATATGAAAAATTACGAGTTCGAAACGGAGTGGAAAGGACGCACGAGGGCGTGCCACCATAGGCCGGCGCGGGCCCCACCCTGGCCGCGCCGACCTATGGTCTGGCTGCCTCGTTGCCCCTTTCCGACTCTGGTTCGATCTGGAACCTTCCTTTTGTCGCGAAAAATATTTGCTATATAATCTCCCGGACCCCTGGAGGTCCGTAATATCGTTTTCTCGTCGTGTTTTGTTTCGAGCTGTTTTCTGCCAGGATCTGCTTCGGATCTAGATCCATCATGTCTTCGTCGGGAACTCAGAAGGACAGCTTCTTTGAGGACGTCGTCAACCCGTACATGAACGAGCTGAAGATGCACCCCAAAGAGTTGCAGCTCGTGGATGGAGAGTTGCAGATCAAAGATGTCCAGGGTCCTAAGGGAGAAGGGAGCTTGGAAGACAGGATGGAGAAACTGGAACAAGAGGTTTTCAACTACAAGAAGATGGCTGAGCGTGAAGTGGATATCTTTCACAAGATTGTGTCTGAACTCATTGATGGGCACAAGAAGGAGACTGCAAAGTTGTGGGACGATATCTTCTCACTTCACGACACCACCAACAAACTCCAAGCTCAACTCTATGATGTTCATAATCAAAACTGTGAGTATGAAAACAGGTTTAAGCGCATAAGTCATGCTGCTAGTTTCAGGTTTCCGGAGACCAAGATGTCTTTTGTTGATGGAGGGCCTCTTCCATGGAAGTCTGATGACGACAAAGATTCACCATCATCACCGAAGGAGTAATTCATCATCGGTATTGGCATCCCCTTGGTTTGTTCCAAGCTTGGGGGAGTGCCGCGGTATCACATCACCACCACCTTTATCTTTTACTATCAAGTAGTGTCATATCATGAGTAGGGAAGTTATCTTATGGAATAGTATGCAATGTGGAAGTATCTCTCTTAGTTGGTTATCTATGTATCCGTTGGTGTGAGTTATCGTTATGGAATATTAATGAGAAGTCTTATCATTTACTTTTTGCACACCTTATTTTAGTTTGCAATCTCCATTATATGATTACTCTTGACATGAGTATTGATATCACTTTGGGAGCATCAAGTAAATCTATTTGGTTTTGGCAAACTTAGCATTGGTCAATAGCAACAACATCTTGATGTTTAATAGAAGAGAGAAATACACTTAGATACATTACTCTATTATCTCTATGCTTAGTATTCTAAAGTTAAAATTGCTTGTGCTTATGAGAAAGATGCATGATTGTTTCTATCATATGTATATTTGTTTGTTTCCTTCAACCTTTATGCTTGCTATCAAACCTTGCTAGCCAAAGACCTGTATCGAGAGGGAATGCTTCTCATACATCCATAACCTTAGACCAAACCTATGCCATTTGTGTCCACCATACCTACCTACTACATGGTATTTTCTGCCATTCCAAGTAAATACTTCATGTGCTACCTTTAAATAATTCAAACTATACTACTCCTTATTTGTGTCAATGTTTTATAGCTCATGAGGAAGTATGTGGTGTTTTATCTTTCAATCTTGTTGGGCGGACTTTCACCAATGGACTAGCGGCACATCCGCTTATCCAATAATTTTGCAATAAGAGCTGGCAACGGGGTTCCCAGCCCCAATTAATAACTTTCATTAATAATTCTCTTCACATGTTTTGCTCTGAGTTATCAGTAAGCAACTTAATTTTGCAATAGACACTCCTCCATGGTATGTGAATGTTGGAAGGCACCCGAGGATTCGGTTAGCCATGGATTGAGAAAGCCAAGGTTGGGGGGAGTGTCATCCTTAATAAAACTAAAATACATGTGTAAACAAAAGAGAAGGGGGATGATCTACCTTGCTGGTAGAGATGCCGTCCCTCATGGGAGCCGCTCTTGGAAGGTTCGTTTGGCAAGGGGGTTAGAGTGCCCACTACCATTCGTTGACAACAACAAACACCTCTCAAAATCTTACTTTTATGCTCTTTATATGATTTCAAAACTTGAAAAGCTCTAGCACATGATTTAATCCCTGCTTCCCTCTGCGAAGGGCCTGTCTTTTACTTTTATGTTGAGTCAGTAAACCTATTTCTCTCTATCTCAAGCAAGCAATTGAGTTGTTGTGAACCAATCATTTATGCTATGATTCAGTTGATCATGTCTTTTATACTTTCTTGTTTAGTACCAATTTTATCTGAATGAATATGACTTTGAAGTTATCAATGATTATGAGGAGATTGTTATGCTTAAATATGAAGGCTCAGCTATAAATTCTAATATGAAAGCTTTGCTTAGAAGTACAATCCGTTAGTAGTTCTCTGACCAAGAACGAAGTTTGCCATCACCAACTATGATTTCTTATGCACCTTTACTTGTGATTTCTCTTTACCTATTTCAAGATGAGTTATATGAGGAAGTTGTTTACTAGAATGTCTTGTGTGAATGAATATGATGCTTCTTGTCCGTATTTTATTTATCGACTCTTCACTCCATAAACATGTGGTCTTGTTTATCGAGCTCAGTTTCGCTTGGGGACAAGCGAGGTCTAAGCTTGGGGGAGTTGATACGTCCAATTTGCATCACTATTTTGTATCATAATTTGCTGTTATTCATTGATATATTTCATATTGGAACACAATACTTATGTTATTTCATCTATTTTGCATGTTTCATCATCATTGGAGGATCAAGCACCGGAGCCAGGATTCTGCTGGAAAAAGCACCATCAGAACGCAATATTTCGGAAGATCAACTGTGGAAGGGAATTTCACGTAAATTCCTATTTTTCAGATGACGGAGGGAGCCAGAAGGGGAAGAAGAGAGGAGCCACTGTGGGCCCAGACCACAGGGCGGCGCGGCCCAGGCCTGGCCGCGCCACCCTGTGCTGGGGGCCCCACAGCCTTTCGCCTCCTTTTCTTCGCGTACTCCTTCGTCCCGAAAACCTAAGCCACAGAGGACCTCACGAAGGGTTACAGCCGCCTCTGCGGGGCGGAGAACACCAGAGAGAAAAGAGCTCTCCGGCGGGCAGGAATCCGGGGAAATTCCCTCCCGGAGGGGGAAATCGACGCCATCGCCATCGTCATCGAGCGGGACATCATCTCCATCATCATCATCATCATCATCATCTCCACCATCTACACCGCCATCACCACCGCTGCACCTCGTCATCGCTGTAGCAATTCGGGTTAAATCTTGATTGTTTGATAGGGGAAACTCTCCCGGTGTTATTCTATACTTGTTATAGATGCTATTGAGTGAAACCATTGAACCAAGGTTTATGTTCAGATTGTTATTCATCATCATATCACCTCTGATTGTATTCCATATGATGTCTCGTGAGTAGTTCGTTTAGTTCTTGAGGACATGGGTGAAGTCTAAATGCTAGTAGTGAATTATGGTTGAGTAATATTCAATGTTATGATATTTAAGTTGTGGTGTCATTCTTCTAGTGGTGTCGTGTGAACGTCGACTACACGACACTTCACCATTTATGGGCCTAGGGGAGTGCATCTTGTATTCGGTTGCTAATTGCGGGGTTGCCGGAGTGACAGAAACCTAAGCCCCCGTTAGTATATCGATGCAGGAGGGATCGCAGGATCTCAGAGTTTAAGGCTGTGGTTAGATTTATCTTAATTACTTTCTTGTAGTTGCGGATGCTTGCAAGGGGTATAATCACAAGTATGTATTAGTCCTAGGAAGGGCGATGCATTAGCATAGGTTCACCCACACAACACTTATCAAAACAATGAAGATTATTTAGCTACATGAAGCGAAAGCACTAGACTAAAATCCCCGTGTGTCCTCAAGAACGTTTGGTCATTATAAGTAAACAAACCGGCTTGTCCTTTGTGCTAAAAAGGATTGGGCCACTTGCTGCAATTATTTCTCTCGCATTTTATTTACTTGTACTTTATTTATCTGCAATATCAAAACCCCCTGAATACTTGTCTGTGAGCATTTACAGTGAATCCTTCATCGAAACTGCTTGTCAACACCTTCTGCTCCTCGTTGGGTTCGACACTCTTATTTATCGAAAGTACTACGATACACCCCCTATACTTGTGGGTCATCACCTACTCCCATGAATGTGAGTCAAGTAAGAAGTTTCCATGGTCTAGCTGGGTTTTATCGCAGATTTGTGCCCAACTTTAGTACTATTGCTGCACCTTTGAATGATTTGACTAAAAAGGGTGTTGTTTTTGAGTGGGGCGCAGCCCAAGATCATGCTTTTGATGAACTTAAGAGATTGTTAACTTCTGCACCGTTGCTTGCTGATACGTCTCCAACGTATCGATAATTTTTTATGTTCCATGCTACTTTATTGATGATACCTACATGTTTTATGCATATTATATGTCATATTTATGCATTTTCTGGAACTAACCTATTAACAAGATGCCGAAGAGCCAGTTGTTGTTTTCTGCTGTTTTTGGTTTCAGAAATCCTAGTAAGGAAATATTCTCGGAATTGGACGAAACTTTCGCCCAGGGTCCTATTTTTGCACGAAGCTTCCAGAAGACCGAAGAGATAACAAAGTGGGGCCACGAGGCAGCCGGGGCTAGGGCGGCGCGGCCGGGCCCCGGCGCGCGGCCCTACCCCTGGGCACCTCGTGTGGCCCCCGCGTTGCCCTTCCGCCTAAAGTCTCCGTCGCGAAACCCCCATCAGAGCCACGATACGGAAAACCTTCCAGAGACGCGCCGCCGCGAATCCCATCTCGGGGGATTCAGGAGATCGCCTCCGGCACCCTGCGGAGAGGGATTCATCTCCCGGAGGACTCTACACCGCCATGGTCGCCTCCGGAGTGATGAGTGAGTAGTTCACCCTGGACCATGGGTCCATAGCAGTAGCTAGATGGTCGTCTTCTCCTTGTTGTGCTTCATTGTTGGATCTTGTGAGCTGCCTAACATGATCAAGATCATCTATCTGTAATACTATATGTTGTGTTTGTCGGGATCCGATGGATAGAGAATACTATGTTATGGTGATTATCAATCTATTGTTTATGTGTTGTTTATGATCTTGCATGCTCTCCGTTATTAGTAGAGGCTCTGGCCAAGTTTTTACTCTTAACTCCAAGAGGGAGTATTTATGCTCGATAGTGGGTTCATGCCTCCATTAAATCTGGGACAGTGACAGAAAGTTCTAAGGTTGTGGATGTGCTGTTGCCACTAGGGATAAAACATTGATTCTATGTCTAAGGATGTAGTTGTCGATTACATTACGCACCATACTTAATGCAATTGTCTGTTGCTTAGCAACTTAATACTGAATGGGGTTCGGATGATAACCTGAAGGTGGACTTTTTAGGCATAGATGCAGTTGGATGGCGGTCTATGTACTTTGTCGTAATGCCCAACTAAATCTCACTATATTTATCATATCATGTATATGCATTGTTATGCCTTTCTCTATTTGTCAATTGCCCGACTGTAATTTGTTCACCCAACATGCTTTTATCTTATGGGAGAGTGAACTGTGGACCCCGGTCCTATTCTTTACATAGCATACAATCTACTGCAATTGTGTTTTACTATTTTCTTGCAAACAATCATCTTCCACTCGATACGTTTAATCCTTTGTTACAGCAAGCCGGTGAGATTGACAACCTCACTGTTTCGTTGGGACAAAGTACTTTGGTTGTGTTGTGCAGGTTCCGCGTTGGCGCCGGAATCCCTGGTGTTGCGCCGCATCACATTTCGCGACCATCAACCTTCAACGTGCTTCTTGGCTCCTACTGGTTCGATTAAACCTTGGTTTCATACTGAGGGAAACTTGCTTCTATACGCATCATACCTTCCTCTTGGGGTTCCCAACGGACGTGTACATCTACGCGTATCAAGCATAAATTTCTGGCGCCGTTGCCGGGGAGATCAAGACACGCTGCAAGGGGAGTCTCCACTTCTCAATCTCTTTACTTTGTTTTTGTCTTGCTTTATTTTATTTACTACTTTGTTTGCTGCACCTAAACAAAACATAAAAAAAATTAGTTGCTAGTTTTACTTTATTTACCGTCTTGCTCTTTATATCGAAAACACAAAAAAATTAGTTACTTGCATTTACTTTATCTAGTTTGTTTTATTTACTGTTGCTAAAATGAATACCCCTGAAAATACTAAGTTGTGTGACTTCACAAATGCAAATAATAATGATTTCCTATGCACACCTATTGCTCCACCTGCTACTACAGCAGAATTCTTTGAAATTAAACCTGCTTTACTGAATTTGGTTATGAGAGATCAATTTTCTGGTGCTAGTTCTGATGATGCTGCTGCCCATCTCAATAATTTTGTTGAACTTTGTGAAATGCAAAAGTATAAGGATGTAGATGGTGATATTATTAAATTGAAAGTGTTTCCTTTCTCATTAAGAGGAAGAGCTAAAGATTGGTTGCTATCTTTGCCTAAGAATAGTATTGATTCATGGACTAAATGCAAGGATGCTTTTATTGGTAGATATTATCCTCCCGCTAAAATTATATCTTTGAGAAGTAGCATAATGAATTTTAAGCAATTAGATACTGAACATGTTGCTCAAGCATGGGAGAGAATGAAAACTTTGGTAAAGAATTGCCCAACCCATGGACTGACTACTTGGATGATCATCCAAACCTTCTATGCAGGACTAAATTTTTCTTCGCGGAATTTATTGGATTCAGCTGCTGGAGGTACCTTTATGTCCATCACTTTGGGGGCGGCTACAAAACTTCTTGATGATATGATGATAAATTACTCTGAATGGCACACGGAAAGAGCTCCACAAGGTAAGAAGGTAAATTATGTTGAAGAAACCTCTTCCTTGAGTGATAAGATTGATGTGATTATGTCTATGCTTGTGAATGGTAGATCTAATGTTGATCCAAATAATGTTCCTTTAGCTTCATTGGTTGCTCAAGAAGAAAATGTTGATGTGAATTTCATTAAAAATAATAATTTCAACAACAATGCTTATAGGAACAACTCTGGTAATAACTATAGGCCATATCCTTCTGCTAATGGTAATGGTTATGGTAATTCTTATGGGAATTCTTACAACAATAATAGGAGTGTACCCTCTGGTCTTGAAGCTATGCTTAAAGAATTTATTAGTACACAAACTGCTTTTAACAAATCTGTTGAGGAAAAGCTTGATAAAATTGATACTATTGCTTCTAGAGTTGATAGACTTGCCTCTGATGTTAATATTTTAAAATTGAAAGTTATGCCTAATAATGATATTGATAATAAGATTACTACTACAGCAAATGCCATCCAAGTTAGAATTAATGAGAATATAAGATTAATGGCTGAACTGCGTGCTAGGTGGGATAGAGAAGAAAATGAAAAACTAGCTAAAGAGAATAATGTAGCTAAAGTTTGGACTATTACCACCACTAGTAATGCTAATTCTTCACATGTTGCTGCACCTCCTACTATCAATGGTAAAATAATTGGTGTTGGCAATGTTTCTACTCCTAGTGCAAAGCGAACAAAACTGCCTGAAATTGCTAAAACTGCTGAAACTGCTTGTGATAAAACTGCTGAAATTTTTTCCAACCTTGGGAACAATGATCCCATTGCTGTAGCTCATAATGATTTAGATTTTGATGATTGCCACATCTCTGAAGTTATAAAGTTCTTACAAAAACTTGCTAAAAGTCCTAATGCTAGTGCTATAAATTTAGCCTTTACAAAACATATTACAAATGCTCTCATAAAAGCTAGAGAAGAGAAACTAAAACTTGAAACTTCTATTCCTAGAAAGTTAGAAGATGGTTGGGAGCCCATCATTAAAATGAAATTCAATGACTTTGAATGTAATGCTTTATGTGATCTTGGTGCAAGTATTTCTGTTATGCCTAAAAAGATTTATGATATGCTTGACTTGCCACCATTGAAGAATTGTTATTTGGATGTTAATCTTGCCGATAATGTTAAAAAGAAACCTTTGGGGAGGATTGATAATGTGCACATTACGGTTAACAATAACCTTGTCCCCGTTGATTTTGTTGTCTTGGATATCGAATGCAATGCATCTTGTCCTATTGTGTTGGGAAGACCTTTTCTTCGAACCGTTGGTGCTGTTATTGATATGAGGGAAGGTAATATTAAATATCAATTTCCTCTCAAGAAAGGTATGGAACACTTCCCTAGAAAGAGAATGAAGTTGCCTTTTGATTCTATTATTAGAACAAGTTATGATGTTGATGCTTCTACTCTTGATGTTACTTGATTTGCACTTTCTGCGCCTAGCTGAAAGGCGTTAAAGAAAAGCGCTTATGGGAGACAACCCATGTTTTACCTACAGCAATTTTTTGTTTTGTTGAGTCTTGGAAGTTTTTTACTACTGTAGCAACCTCTCCTTATCATGTTTTTGTGCCAAGTAAAGTTTCTATGTCAAAGTTGATGTTATATTTGGGATCGCTGCGCAGAAACAGCATTGCTGTCTGTCACGAATCTGGGCACAGTTCTCTGTAGAAAATTCGAAAAAATCTGCCAATTTACGAGCGTGATCCTCAGATATGTACGCAACTTTCATTAGTTTTGAGTTTTTCCATTTGAGCAAGTCTGGTGCCATCTTTAAATTCGTCTTTACGGACTGTTCTGTTTTTGACAGATTCTGCCTTTTATTTCGCATTGCCTCTTTTGCTATGTTGGATTTATTTCTTTGATCCATTAATGTCCAGTAGCATTATGCAATGTCCAGAAGTGAAAATAATGATTGTGTCACCTCTGAATGAGTGAATTATTAATTGTGCACTAACCCTCTAATGAGTTTGCTTGAAGTTTGGTGTGAAGGAAGTTTTCAAGGGTCAAGAGAGGAGAATGATATACTATGATCAAGAGGAGTGAAAGCTCTAAGCTTGGGGATGCCCCCGTGGTTCACCCCTGCATATTCTAAGAAGACTCAAGCGTCTAAGCTTGGGGATGCCCAAGGCATCCCCTTCTTCATCGACAACATCATCAGGTTCCTCCCCTGAAACTATATTTTTATTCAGTCACATCTTGTGTTCTTTACTTGGAGCGTCGGTTTGTTTTTGTTTTTGTTTGAATAAAATGGATCCTAGCATTCACTTTGTGGGAGAGAGACACGCTCCGCTGTTGCATATGTACACATGTGTCCTTAGGCTTTACTCATAATGTTCAAGGCGAAGTTTCTTCTTCGTTAAATTGTTATATGGTTGGAATTGGAAAATGCTACATGTAGTAATTCTAAAATGTCTTGGATAATGTGATACTTGGCAATTGTTGTGCTCATGTTTAAGCTCTTGCATCATATGCTTTGCACCCATTAATGAAGAAATACATAGAGCTTGCTAAAATTTGATTTGCATATTTGGTCTCTCTAAGGTCTAGATAATATCTAGTATTGAGTTTTGAACAACAAGGAAGACGGTGTAGAGTCTTATAATGTTTACAATATGTCTTTTATGTGAGTTTTGCTGCACCGGTTCATCCTTGAGTTTGCTTCAAATAACCTTGCTAGCCTAAACCTTGTATCGAGAGGGAATACTTCTCATGCATCCAAAATCCTTGAGCCAACCACTATGCCATTTGTGTCCACCATACCTACCTACTACATGGTATTTTTCCGCCATTCCAAAGTAAATTGCTTGAGTGCTACCTTTAAAATTCCATCATTCACCTTTGCAATATATAGCTCATGGGACAAAATAGCCTTAAAAACTATCGTAGTATTGAATATGTACTTATGCACTTTATATTTTATTAAGTTGCTTGTTGTGCGATAACCATGCTTCTGGGGAACGCCATCAACTATTGTTGAATATCATGTGAGTTGCTATGCATGTCCGTCTTGTCTGAAGGATCTATCATTTTAGTGGTTGGAGCATGCAAAATTGTTAGAGAAGAACATTGGGCCGCTAACTAAAGCCATGAATCATGGTTGAAGTTTCAGTTTTGGACATATATCCTCAATCTCATATGAGAATAATAATTGTTGCTACATGCTTATGCATTTAAGAGGAGTCCATTATCTGTTGTCCATGTTGTCCCGGTATGGATGTCTAAGTTGAGAATAATCAAAAGCGAGAAATCCAAAATGCGAGCTTTCTCCTTAGACCTTTGTACAGGCGGCATGGAGGTACCCCTTTGTGACACTTGGTTGAAACATGGCATGCAAAGATCCGGTAGTCCAAGCTAAGTAGGACGAGGTGCGGGCACTATTAGTATACTATGCATGAGGCTTGCAACTTGTAAGATATAATTTACATAACTCATATGCTTTATTACTACCGTTGACAAAATTGTTTCATGTTTTCAAAATAAAAGCTCTAGCACAAATACAGCAATCGATGCTTTCCTCTTTGAAGGACCATTCTTTTACTTTTATTGTTGAGTCAGTTTACCTATCTCCTTCCACCTTAAGAAGCAAACACTTGTGTGAACTGTGCATTGATTCCTACATACTTGCATATTGCACTTGTTATATTACTTTATGTTGACAATATCCATGAGATATACATGTTATAAGTTGAAAGCAACCGCTGAAACTTAATCTTCCTTTGTGTTGCTTCAATACCTTTACTTTGATTTATTGCTTTATGAGTTAACTCTTATGCAAGACTTATTGATGCTTGTCTTGAAGTACTATTCATGAAAAGTCTTTGCTATATGATTCACTTGTTTACTCATGTCATTACTTTTGTTTTGATCGCTGTATTCATTACATATGTTTACAAATAGTATGATCAAGATTATGATGGCATGTCACTTCAGAAATTATCTTTGTTATCGTTTTACCTGCTCGGGACGAGCAGAACTAAGCTTGGGGATGCTGATACGTCTCCAACGTATCGATAATTTCTTATGTTCCATGCTACTTTATTGATGATACCTACATGTTTTATGCACATTATATGTTATGCATTTTCTGGAACTAACCTATTAACAAGATGCCGAAGAGCCGTTGCTGTTTTCTGCTGTTTTTGGTTTCAGAAATCCTAGTAAGGAAATATTCTCGGAATTGGACGAAACTTTCGCCCAGGGTCCTATTTTTGCACGAAGCTTCCAGAAGACCGAAGAGATAACAAAGTGGGGCCACGAGGCAGCCAGGGCTAGGCGGCGCGGCCGCGCGGCCTACCCCCTGGGCACCTCGTGTGGCCCCCGCGTTGCCCTTCCGCCTACTTAAAGTCTCCGTCGCGAAACCCCCAGTACCGAGAGCCACGATACGGAAAACCTTCCAGAGACGCCGCCGCCGCGAATCCCATCTCGGGGGATTCAGGAGATCGCCTCCGGCACCCTGCCGGAGGGGATTCATCTCCCGGAGGACTCTACACCATGGTGGTCGCCTCCGGAGTGATGAGTGAGTAGTTCACCCCTGGACCATGGGTCCATAGCAGTAGCTAGATGGTCGTCTTCTCCTTGTTGTGCTTCATTGTTGGATCTTGTGAGCTGCCTAACATGATCAAGATCATCTATCTGTAATACTATATGTTGTGTTTGTCGGGATCCGATGGATAGAGAATACTATGTTATGGTGATTATCAATCTATTGTTTATGTGTTGTTTATGATCTTGCATGCTCTCCGTTATTAGTAGAGGCTCTGGCCAAGTTTTTACTCTTAACTCCAAGAGGGAGTATTTATGCTCGATAGTGGGTTCATGCCTCCATTAAATCTGGGACAGTGACAGAAAGTTCTAAGGTTGTGGATGTGCTGTTGCCACTAGGGATAAAACATTGATTCTATGTCTAAGGATGTAGTTGTCGATTACATTACGCACCATACTTAATGCAATTGTCTGTTGCTTAGCAACTTAATACTGAATGGGGTTCGGATGATAACCTGAAGGTGGACTTTTTAGGCATAGATGCAGTTGGATGGCGGTCTATGTACTTTGTCGTAATGCCCAATTAAATCTCACTATATTTATCATATCATGTATATGCATTGTTATGCCTTTCTCTATTTGTCAATTGCCCGACTGTAATTTGTTCACCCAACATGCTTTTATCTTATGGGAGAGACACCTCTAGTGAACTGTGGACCCCGGTCCTATTTTTACATAGCATACAATCTACTGCAATTGTGTTTTACTATTTTCTTGCAAACAATCATCTTCCACTCGATATGTTTAATCCTTTGTTACAGCAAGCCGGTGAGATTGACAACCTCACTGTTTCGTTGGGACAAAGTACTTTGGTTGTGTTGTGCAGGTTCCGCGTTGGCGCCGGAATCCCTGGTGTTGCGCCGCATCACATTTCGCGACCATCAACCTTCAACGTGCTTCTTGGCTCCTACTGGTTCGATTAAACCTTGGTTTCATACTGAGGGAAACTTGCTTCTATACGCATCATACCTTCTTGGGGTTCCCAACGGATTGTACTTCTGCACCGTTCTTGCACTTCCTGATTTCAATAAGCAATTTGAGATTGAATGTGATGCTAGTTGTATTGGAATTGGTGGTGTGTTGATGCAAGAGGGTCGCCCAATTGCATATTTTTCTGAGAAACTTTCTGGTGCTAAGTTGAACTATCCTATATATGATAAAGAATTGTATGCTTTAATTAGAGTTCTTGAGGTTTGGCAACATTACTTGTGGCCAAAAGAATTTATCATACATTCTGATCATGAAGCTTTAAAATACCTGAAAGCCCAATCTACTTTGCATAAGCGTCTAGCTAAGTGGGTTGAGTTCATTGAGTCTTTTCCATATATTATTAAGCATAAGAAGGGAAAAGATAATATTGTTGCTGATGCTCTATCTAGGAAGAATATGCTATTAACTCAACTTGATGTTAAAATTCCTGGTTTAGAGATACTATGTGATTTGTATGCTACTGATCATGATTTTGCTGAACCATATCGCTTATGTGCTCTTGGTAAAGCATGGGAAAAATATCACATACATGATGGGTTCTTGTTTAGAGCTAACAAACTATGTGTTCCAGAATCGTCTGTGCGTTTGCTCTTATTGCAGGAATCACATGCTGGAGGTTTGATGGGTCACTTTGGGCGTGAGAAGACGCTACTCATGCTAGCTGACCACTTTTATTGGCCAAAGATGAGGCGGGACGTGGATAGATATGTGAGGAGATGCATTACTTGCAACAAATCCAAGTCCAAGCTGAAGCCTCACGGTTTGTATACTCCTTTACCGGCACCTACTACACCATGGGAGGATATTAGTATGGATTTTGTGTTGGGTTTGCCGCGTACTAAGAGAGGCCATGATTCTATATTTGTGGTAGTGGATAGATTCTCTAAGATGTCCCACTTTATTGCCTGCCACAAGAGCGACGATGCGTCGCATATTGCTAACCTGTTTTTCAGGGAGATTGTACGTCTACATGGAGTCCCGAAGACTATTGTTTCTGATCGTGACGTGAAGTTTATGAGCTACTTCTGGAAGACGCTTTGGAGGAAGCTGGGGACGAAGCTGCTTTTCAGCACTACTTGTCATCCCCAAACTGATGGTCAAACTGAAGTGGTGAATAGAACATTGTCACAACTGTTGAGATCCATGATCAAGAAGAACCTGAAGGAGTGGGAAGAGTGTTTGCCGCATGTGGAGTTTGCTTACAACAGGGCGGTACATTCTACCACGGAGCTATGTCCTTTTGAGGTGGTGTATGGTTTCAAACCCATTACTCCACTTGACTTGTTGCCTTTGCCCATACATGAGAGAGTTAATATGGAGGCATCAAAGAGGGCAGATTTTGTGAAGAAGATTCATGTGAAGACTAAAGAGTTGATTGAGAAGAAAGGCAAGAGCAATGCTGCAAGGATGAATAAGAAGCGCAAGGAGATGTTGTTCAAGCCTGGTGATTTGGTCTGGGTACATTTTCGCAAGGATAGGTTCCCGAAGCTGAGGAAGTCTAAGTTGAAGCCTCGTGGTGCTGGTCCTTACAAAGTGCTTGCCAAGATCAATGATAATGCATACTCGATAGATCTTCCAGAGGATGAGTTTGGTGTCAGTAATTCTTTCAATGTTGCTGATTTGACACCATATGACGGAGAAGACCTTGGAGCGTCGGGGTCGACGCCTTTTGAAGGGGGGAGATGATGAGGACATCCCTACCTCACTACTACCTCCGTCATTACCAACTGAAGATGAACCTGCTGTGAAGCTCAAGTCCAATGAAGTCAGGATTGGACCAATGACACGAGCTCGTGCGAAGCTACTTAAACAACAGGTGAACTTGTTCCTAAACGATACCTTGATTGATGAGAACTTTATACTACCTAAGTCCTATTACTTATGTATCATCAGGTATGAAGAGGAGACAAGCATCGCACGAGGAGGAGAGGAGCAGCTGGACGTGAAGATGGACGTGAAGCTGGACATGGAGCTGGACATGAAGATATCTCATGGACGCGCGAGGGAGGAGCGGGAGGAATGCGCGAGAGGAGAAGAAGAAGTCCAGGCCGTCCAGCGCCGGTCAGACCGCCCCACCGGGCCGCCCGGTCACTCCCGGTCGACCGGCCGCCAACCGGCCGCCAACCGGAGGAGCGTATCGTCGGGCGGAGGCTCAGATTCCCGGTTGCCGCCGGTTGACCGGACCACCGACTGGACCGGCCGGTCCACAGCCCGGTCGACCGGATTCCAGACCGGACTAGTCCGAGTCTGTCTCGACTAGATCTATTCTGGGTCGGTTTTACTTGTATTTTTCGACCAGAACTCGTCCCGGACGCCTATATAAGTGCCTTGGACGACCCCCTAGCTGCTTTAGACCACGTTTAAGATAAACCCTAGTTCTTAGTTGTTTGCTCTGCAAAACTATTGAATTCCCTACACCATATTGCTTGGATATTGTGTAGATCCTGTTTAAGTCTTGTGTGATCTGCTGTTCCATTGGGAATTAGACGATTGCAACTTACCGCTTCGTGGTCGGCGGCTACGTGCGCAAGTGTGTGGAGTTGCGAATATCTTGCAGGGTTGAGAGCTGTTGCATCTGGCGACAGGGACCAATCGAGAGATCTCGTTGCGTCATACAAGTTATCATCCATTACTTCGTCGTGTTTCTCCGCTGCTATCTCCCCGTGATCATCATCACCACCGTTGCTTACTGAGAAGATCGGGCCTCCCCTTATCAGAACCGGCTTGCTTCACCAAACCGACTCTTCCCCTCCAAAAAAAAATTAACAGAGAAGAAAAGGAAGATAACGCCCAGTTTTCCTCTTCCGCGTCGACGAGAGGACTTGCCGAGCCGCGAGCTGACTAGCGTCCTCGTCGTCAACGGTGAATCACCTACGCCACCGCACGCCCTGCTGCCGACTTGCCAGCACGCGCCCCCGGTTCGCCCTAGCCTAGGCTATCACGCACGCCCCGCTTACTCGCCCACCACCAACGCCCTCGTCGTCGACTTGCCGGCACGCGCACATCCGCTGATTGGCCCAACCTTAGGCCGTCGCACGCGCCCCGCCTACTCGCCCAGCTGCCATCGGCGATGGAGAGAATTGCCGCTGCCCGCCCCGCCGGCTGGCCCAACTGCCATGCCCGCTTTCCTCGCCGACGGCGAATCGCCTGCCACTCTGTACCTTCCCTGCTTGCTCGTCGCCTTTGTTTCCCGTTTATTTTTTTGGAGTGGAAATGCCGATTTGGTGAAGCAAAGTTAGTCTCTGACTTGTCTCCTTCACGTTAGAGGAGCCGGTTCCGTGCTGGATAGGGGTGGCACATGCATCTTCTGAAATCATGTTTAATAGTAGAGCATGTTGCTAGCTATAATGATGCCATATCAGCTATAGTTGATTTATACAATAATTAGCTATAAAATATATTACTTTACTAATACATGGATCATCTTGCACTCTCAAAAAACGTTATGAGCACGTGTACAACTATTTTTTTCATGAGAGCCCATTTATCTTCTCTCTCCTCTAACTTAAAATATAGTAGTATAATCTTTATATCCTACTTAGGGGACATGGTGTTTCTAGTCCCGAGCTCACATGAGCTCTTTTTATGGACCATCCATTTGTACTGAGATGTGTGCCTGCCAGGCTTTTCAAAGCAGGTACGGCGCGCAGAAAATGGTGAAAGCGGACCCATACGTGTATGTTACGAAGGGATATAGTGGGACAGGAGCATGAGGGAGGCGCCGCGACATGAACTGTTCATCTCCAGGCTGGAGTGGTTCGAGATGGGTAGCGTCAGCGATGACTTCTACTGCTGGAGGACATGTACGATTGATGGGGCACACAGCTGCACAGCTTGCGCCAATTGGGGCGGCATCGGTTGCCTGTTGCTGCTCCTGTGTGGCGGCAGGAACGAGCAGACCGTTGTGAGCTCGGGACAAGAAACACAATATCTTTTAATATGCGTGCTAGTCTATCCATGTCAGACCTGATTGGTGAGCAGACATTGATTATTTCTGCCAAAATGGGTTCAGTTAATTTTTTTCAATGAAAGAACTACGAACGGGATACATGGCCGAATACACTGACAGGTTTTGAAGTGTACTGAACGTGATTGGTTCACATAGCAGGAGCATCTACGCTCGGGATCAAAAACGAATTTTCCCTACTTAGGTCACTATATTGCACTTTCTCTGATAGAATAACGAAGTACCTGTATCAGGGTATTGCCTGTAACAAGGAAAATTAGATTCCATTTAGCTAGGTAATTAGTGAAGGCTAGGGTTATTCGTCCGATTTTGTGACTTTTAATTTAATTTTTAATATTATTTTTTATTTTTGTTTGATTCTCCAAATCTTACACTTTTTGAACTTTTTCAAAAATGTTACACCATCGGATTCGGAAATTCTGAAATGGAAATTCAAAAATGTTACCGTCGGGGAAGATTGATACTCATTAATTCGGTACGACAAATATGGTACTGTATATGTTATCTTTCTTTCTACTACCGAAAGGAATTCTGCATAAACTCAATTATTATCGATCCAGATTCTTTTGGCAAGGGGACAGCGAGAAAAAGAAATATCGATTGGTTAAATGGAGTATAGTTTGTAGTCCCAAAGATTAAGACGGGCTTGGAGTTCATGATCTGGAGGTCAAGAATTCAGCTCTACTGGGTAAATGGTTTTTTAAGCTTCTTACCGAGGATGGGATCTGGCAAACTATTCTTCGGAGAAAGTATATTGGCTCGAAGACACTATCCCAAGTTGTTTTGAAACCTGGGGATTCTCACTTCTGGGCTGGTCTCATGGTGACAAAAAAATGTCTTTTTTCTCCATGTTACTTTCTCGATTAAGAATGGAGCACAGATACGGTTCTGGGAAGACGTTTGGTTAGACAATGCTTCCTTAAGTGAACAGTATCCTGCTTTGTATAGTATTGTTCGCAAAGGTAATACCATTGCCACAGTAATGGCTACCTCACCCCCGAATGTGACGTTCAGACGGGGTTTTCTTGGACAAAGGCTTCTGACATGGAATGATCTAATTCACCGACTGGGAGATATTCACCTATCGCCTGAACCGGACGAATTTAGATGGAATCTTCATGTAGATGGCACTTTCTCAGTCAAATCTTTATACAATGCGATCCTTCATTCTGATATACTAGTTGATAATAATAAGAAAATTTGGAAGATGAAGATATCATTAAAAATTAATTTTTTTGGATGGTATCTTCCTCGAGGAGTTATTCTTACCAAAGATAATATTGTTAAGCGGAATTGGAACGGAAGTTCACGTTATGTTTTCTGTCATCATGATAAAACCATTAAACACCTTTTTTTCCAGTGCCATTTTGCGAGATCTATATGGTCAGTCATCCAAGTAACATCTATCATGTATCCCCCGACTAGTGTGGCCAATGTATTTGGCAATTGGCTTCATGGTATTGATTCAAGATTTAAGTTGCTTCTTAGGGTGGGGACGCTAGCAGTTATCTGAGCGCTTTGGCTAAGTAAAAATGATAAGATTTTTAACAATAAAAATTGTTCTTTGTTGCAGGTCATCTACAAATGTACAGGTATTTTCCGCTCGTGGTTACCTCTTCAGTGAGTGAAGAACCGAGACCTATTTACGGAGGTTTGTACACGGTTGGAGGCTACAGCGAGGGATACTTTTTCCCTACATGGGTGGCTGCACGAATTCCCTTTCTTGCGGTCGATCGCCCAAGCGGTCAGTTTGTGCCGCGAAACCCGCCCACGTCTATCAGCTTTTGTCGTACTTGACCTATGCGCGCCGTGGAGAATCGAACCTGCAACCTCTACCCCCACGCGCGCCTAATAGGCTAACCATATGAGCCACTGGTATTTCTTGTCAGAAACAGAGACAGGCGTTTTTTGTACTATAGAATGTACATGTTATAAACGTCAAAATATGAACTTTTTTTTCGTGAATTCCCTTTTGTGACTTTTCATTTGTACCAGTTATTTTTTGATTGCGTAAATATATTCCAAATTTAACCTAGCTATGCAATTTTTTCAATTCCCTTTTAGAAATTATGTATCATTTTTTCTTTTTTTTCCATATTGTTGTTACTTTTGTATAAAAAATCATGTTATTTGAATTATTTTTTTAATTTCCTTTTTTGGACTAGTGGTTTTTAAGAGGGAAAAAATAACGGTTGGGAGAACTACTTGCAACTCAAATGAACTACCACTTGCAACTCAAATAAGTACACTTGCAACTCAAATAAATATCACTTTCAACTTAATTAGATTTTAGGGTAGGTAATTTTTCACATTTAGCGTTGATAAGTAATGGGCAGAGGAGTTGATAAATTGTGAGCTAAAATGTTTCTAAAATATTATAAATAAAATTAACATTTCAGGTGGATAACTCTTCACATTTGCCATTGCTAAATAACGAATAGAGAGGTTGATAGATTATAAGATAAAAATGTCCCAAAAATATTCTAAATAAAATTATGTTTTCGGGTCGATAAGTTTTCACATTTACCTTTGATAAAAATAGGCATAGCGATTGATAAATTGTGAGCCAAAAATGTTCCCAACATATTCTAAATTACATTAACTTTTTGGATCGATAACTTTTCACATTTACCGTTGATGAATAACGGGCAGAGGGGTTGATAAATTTGAGAGCTAAAAATGTTTCTAAAATATTATAAATAAAATTAGTTTTTCGGGTTGATAACTCTTCATATTTACCATTGTTAATTATTGAACATAGGGGTTGATAAATTATGAGCTAAAAATATCCTCAAAAGTATTCTAAATAAAATTAGTTTTTCGGGTCGATAACTTTTCACATTTACCATTGATAAATAATAGGCATAGTGGTTGATAATTTGTGAGCTAAAAATGTCCTCACAATATTCTAAGTTAAATTAATTTTTCGGGTCGATAATTTTTCATATTTACCGTTGATAAATAACAGGCAGAGGGGTTGATAAATTTTAAGCTAATAAAAAGTTTTCAAGATATATCAACATGGATGCTAGTTCATGGTTTGCTATCTGTTTTTTTTTTGTTTAGACCGTGTTTTCTTTTTTTTATCTCAGCCGTGTTAAAGTTTCGTATAACTACAGGTACGTCTATGTAGTTGACACAAACAACTGGTAGCTTAGTTGGTCGTCACGTCTTCGTTGCCCGCCCGGCCTCGGCGGAAGGTCCTTCGTTCGAATCCCCTTTCTGGGCAAATTAATTTTGCCCCGCCTCACGATGCAGCCAGAAATGGAAACAGTGGGATCGTCCGGATTTCCATTTTTGGAAACGACAAAATCGATCGCTCGGATCAAAGCTAGCGCTCGACCGCTAGCTAGGGTCACCCGTGGCAGCATAGTTTAAGGATTGCAGCCTCACCCTGACCACCCTGACCGTAGGCGTTATATGATTCATCGCTTCGATATGTATTTCGCCTAGTCTTTTATATCTTGCGATTTCGGCTGTGTGCATATCGATATGTATTTCGCCTAGTCTTTTATATCTTGCGATTTCAGACACTTAAACGGCTGTGTGCATCCTAGTTATGCAGCGGCTGAATGTAATTGCTTCTCAAAGTAATAAAACATCCTTTATCGAAAAAAAATGAATGTGGAAAGGAACTGCATGTCCTCTTCACCTGAACGAGGTTTTCGTTCCGAAAAGCCCAAGATGCGCCCGGGAAAAAACAGTCGCGTTAAGCGCTGGATCTGATTCTAGACCATTCTCTTGTCACCCGTCAGTAGACAGGGAACTGCGGTCGTCGATCCCCTGAGAGACGAGTCCTTGTGATCTCTGGAACAAGCAGGACAAACTGATCAAGATCAATCTCGGAGCCATGCGCGTGAATGTCAACCTAGACACAGAAGGAAATCAACCAAACCGTGACTACTTTCTCCGGAAGGCTCGGTGCACAGTAGCTGGGATCTCGACGCCGTACGGCCGTGATCCGCCGTGCCGCCTCACGCTGACCCATCGGCGCGAGCTCGCCCGTGGTGGCCCTTTCGCTCGTACGGGCCACCCTGTAGCTCGATAGCTAAATGACAGGTTGGGTCTTTGCGACGGCGTCGTCCTGCTCTTCTGAGCCATTAGTTTCAGCGCTGGAGCACCCGACGTCGCCGTCCCCTAGATCCGCTCTCGGTCGGGCCGTTTGAGGCTGCTCTAGAACCGGCCGTCTCGGTCTGTATTAATTTTTTGATCGTGGACTCCGCGATGCGCCGGTGAGCGCCCTGGTCGGCATGGCATCGGTCGCGGGTTCGGCAACCAGACCGCGCAGTCCGAGGGAGCACATGAAGGACCGCGACCACGCCAGAAGCCACGCGCAGGGTCGCCATCGCCCATCGGACGCCGCATCCATGGCGGACGCGCGTCGAGCGGGCTCTATCCGTGCCGGAGCAACTTGCAGTTGCCGATCGGGGAGCCCGGAGCGCACAGTGGCCGCGGCGCTACGGTCCACCGCCCGAGTCGCCGGTTCTGGCCCACGGAACCGCGCCGGTCGATGTCGGTGGCCGGAGCGCCGGATGGGCCTGTCCCGTCGCCGTCGCCGTCCGCGTACATGTGTTCCCTGCGGTGCCCGTAGCGGCGGCGGTGCAGGCCACATATACGGCTCCGAAATTATGGCTCTTCTCACGCTGGTTGTTCTCGTCAGGTGATGTTGCCGATTACGATGTCGGGCTCGCGATCAATCGTCCACCGACCTTTCTGCAACTTGGTACAGTTGATGCGTAGCTTCTCAAGTTGTGATTCCGACGAGGACACCATTGTCTGTAATCAGAAGGACTGCACACGCATTGTTTTCCTTCTTCTGAGAATGTGCTCAGTTGCTCACTAGGTGTCAGCTGTGGCCCTTCGTGTTAGCTCGGGTGCGCGGGCCGAACAGCCCACTAGTCCATGAGCTGCGTGCTTAATAGACCGGCCCACCAGTCCATGAGCTGATTGTTTCAAAGATTAGCCCACTAGTCCGTGCGGCATGGGCTGCGCCGATTCGTCTGTTTTGCTTTGGTCCGAGACCAGTCCATAGTCCATGCCAAACGGAACAACCACGCACCGCCGTCGTCTTCCCATAAACACGTACGCCTTCTCCCTCTAGATCTCCGGCTCCTCGCATCTTCTTACAGATATCCGGCGGCACAAGCGGGGATGTCGGCGGCGGCATGGCGATCGATTTGGCGGCGGCATGCGTCCTTGTCAGATCTTGGGCGCGTTCTTCAGAGGTCCGGTGTCTGCTCCTCTCGATCTCCGTCGGCACAGGCGATGACAGAGGCGGCGTCATGGAGGCAGCCGACGTCCCAATCCTTTTCGTCGTTTCGTGGTCTGGCGCCGCTCTCTCCGTCGGCACGGGCAGGGTGGTGGCCGCGGCAGGCTCGCCAGTTTGGCACATCAATCCAGCGGCAACGACAGCCGACGAAGCGGCATCTCTACCTGGTGCTTGATGACCACGAGGAAGAATTCAGCATCCACAAGCTGGACATGGACAACCATGGCCCGGACGTCGGCTGCGGCTCTTTAGAAAACCCGCTGCACTTCTCGGAGCCGCCTGTCCTCCGCGTAGGTCCTCCAACAATTCGATGGGGGGCACAGTTCGCTGCTCTTGGCAGCCACATCATCGCCATATGTTCCAAGTACGGTACCCTCGCCTTCGATACCAAGACATCTACCCTTGATGCTTCGCACATCTTACCGGTAAAACTACTGAGGCCTGACTGCAGCCACGTGTATGAGGTAGCCATAGCTGTCAAGAACAAACTATATGTGCTCGACTCACATTCAGACAATGGCGACGGGGATTATCTACCAGGGGGCTTACACTGCATTGCTGAAAATCCAAGTGACGGTCAGAGGGACTGGGACTGGACTTGGAAACCCTTGTCTGATTCTTCGCGGTTCTATTGGGGTTGGACTACCTGGTCTCCAGGGTTTCCATTTTATTCGATAAACATCACTGCGCATCTCGTGCACCCGCGAACGGGCACCATCTTGGTGTCTACTCTTGGGCGCCAAGATCGGGGTACATACTCATATGGAAGAGGTAGTTGTGGCGAGTGGAAGCGTCGTGGTTATTGGGTTCTTCCATTTGAAGGCCATGCTCCCTATAACGATGTGCTAGGTGCATGGGTTGGGCTCCATCTCTCACCTTCCGACAGTCATTCTGATGGATCCCTTTGCGCATGTTACCTTATGCCTGGCCGGCAACAACCCAAGTGGAAAGTAGGCGGGGAGAAACTTTTTCTAAATCACCCACATTGGAGACATGTGGATGCGAAGCTCATTCACATGGGTGAGCGCAGCAAGTACTGCCTCTTGGAGCGCCTCTTACCTGAAGGAGCGGACAAGAGTAAGTATGTGCTCCGCTTGACCACGTTCACTGTTAATTACGGCGATGACGGGGAGATCAGAACCACGGCTCATCAGGCTCCTCGTTTCTACAAGGCGCCGAGCTATCATTCTTATAATCATTTTTATTTTGCTGAGCAACCCTTGCAAGCCTTCTGGTTGTAGTTCATGCTCAAATTTACTTATCTACCCAACTTAGTTTGACGAATTGTATCTTCCATGTTTTCAAGTTTTCTGTATTTTTCCCCGTTGTAATAGGAGTGTCACTTTTATATATTCGTACGATTTGTCTTATTAAATCTGATAATTTGCTCCCAATCAGTGTACCTCACACCTTTTTTATTTTGTTATGGAATATAGTCTCACACCTGTTTTTCTTTTGTTATGGAATTTAATCTAGCATTATAGTAGCATTCCTTAAATGCTAGGTTTGGCTTCTACAATAGTAATTTTGTTTCACAGTGGGAGCTATATTTCACTGTTTATCAAAACGAACTAATCAGAGGAACGTTAAGATTTTTAAGCAGTCCTTATACACCAAAATATAATGGGTTATCATATCACGAGATGGTGATCTTATACCATGCAATTTGTATTATTATTTTTGTACAAGCAACACACAGAAAATTGGGTCTTTGAACGGATGTGTGTCAACCTTTGTCCATCCTTGATTAAAAAGAACGAGGACTTCCTTATGATTTTCTTGGTGTCTAGACGTTACAACAAATGAAATTGTTAGTTGGATTTTTGAACTTCCTCTGAAGCCTTTGCACAACCGTAGCTATTGTGGTGAAACAATATCGGTCCATCGGATCCTGCCGAGGATCGATGTGCCGCTCGCGAGGATGTATGCATGTACGCATTGCTCTGGACTCTGGAGCCTGGTGCACTCGTTCGATCGGGTGCGTGTGTCGCCTTCTCTTTGTAATACGCGCAGGTAAATGGGCCAGCCCAACCGTTGGGGAGGAAGAAGCTGGCCGGGGAAGAAGAAGCTGCCGGAGGAAGAAGAAGGCCACCATGCGTCCACTCGCCGACGACGGAACGATGCGGCTGGCTGCGGCGTCGCCGACGAGGCGAGGAATGGACCTCGCCGGTGAAGGGGACGACGCGCCCGGCCGCGGCGTCGCCGGCGTAGGCGAGGAATGAAACTTAGGGTAGAGGGGTGCAGGGTCTTAGGGTTTCAGTGGTGGGAGCTCGCCGACGATGAGCTTAGGGTTTTCGGGTGAGGGGGGTCACTGGAGACAGGGGATGGGGGGGGGGCTTAGAGGGAGGTCTGGGGCGGCGGCGGACCAGCGGTGGGTGGTGGATCGAGGAGGGCGGTGCGGTGAGACGACGCGGGAGCGGCGTTGACCGCGGGTGGTGGAGGAAGGCTGCCTAGTCGACGGCGGCGGGCGGGAGGATCAGATGCGTGGCTGAAGAAGAAGATGGTAGATGTGGTGGGCCGGCCGATAGGAGATTCCTTCAGGCGCAGCTAGGATGACGGACGCTGAAAGCGTCAAATAGGAGCTCCCGTCGAAATGCAGTTTGGTAGTGCGCAAAAGGTCAAACATAACATTCATACGCAATCCTCAGCACAAGAGCCATATAACAGGCCCACCCGCCCATGCATTGCGTGCAAGTGGTTTAACGGGCTGGCCCACCCGTCCGTGCGACCGCGGCGAATCAATTTGTTTTGCTTTGGTACGAGAACGAGACCGTGCCTCCAGATTTCCTGCTCCTGACCTTTTCTTCCAGATATCCGGCGATGTCTGCGGCGGCATGGCGGTGGATTTTCCAGAGGCCAGCTTCTCTTTCAGATCTAGGGCGCGCTCATAGATATCTAGCAGGGCCTTCTCCTCCCGATCTATGTCGGCACAGATGATGAAGGAGGCGGCGTCATGGAGGCGCCCTACAAGGCTACAACCTTCTCATCGTTTGGAGTTTGAGGTGGCAGGCCGGTGGCGGAGACGGGCTGCATGGAAAGGCCGGATCGATGACCCGCACCTGCACGAGCCAGCCAGATTCTTCCTCTCCGGATTGGGCCGAGCTCGCCAATTCAGCACAGCCAGCCAGCGGGCGACGATGCGGCATCTATACCTTGTACTTACTGACAACGGCAACGGGTTCAACATCCACAAGCTGGACATAGACAGCGATGACCTGGACGTCCGCTACGGCTCCCCAGAGGCCCCGCTGAGCCTCTCCAACCCACCCGTCCTCTACATCGGGTCTCAAACAATTGGAAGTTGGGCGCAGTTGGCTGCTCTCGGTAGCCACATCATCGCCACATGTCACTCCACCGTCACAATTCCAGCGGAATAGGTTGGTAGATCCGGTGTTACCCTCACATATGACACCAGACAGCTACGCTGGATCTCTCAAATATCTTACCAGCAGGCCTACAAGCATACAATTATGAGAGCAACTTCAATAGTACAGCCGGTTATTGGCTATAAGCAAGGTGCCATGTCATCTATACTTAACATGTAGCTAACAAGTACAATAGTTGGCTATAAGAATTTACTACTTGTTCAATGGATGGTCCACCTTTTATTGATACAAATTGCCTAGGAGCATATAAGAGCTCACTTACATTCTCTCTCCTCTTCTCTCTCCTCTAACTAGACATAAATATATTATTTTAATCCTTGTAGCCAGCTGATTAGGTAGTAATAACTGACAGAAACAGACTATATGTGTTTGAATCATACACGGATAACAACGACAAATACGATGGGCAAATTTTTCGTGGAGCATTACATTGTCTCGCTGCAAATTCGCGGGATGATTACATGGGCTGGACTGGCTACCCATATCTAATTCCTCTCAATTCTCTTGGAGTTGGACTAAACTCCCACCCGATTTCCCATTTGCCCCGAAGACCATCACCGCGCATGTCATGCACCCACGGCACCATCTTTGCGTCCACTTACGGGCTTCGGCATCGGAGTTGGGGTACATATTCCTACGGCACGGGAGGTAGTGGCAAGTGGAAGCGCTGTGGTGACTACAGTAGATGCTGCCATTCAAAGGACATACCCACTATGACCATGTGTTGGACGTATGGGTTAGGCTCCATATCCACTCTACATGTTATGACGAGTCGAATGCTGATGGGTACCTTTGTACATGCCGCGTAATGTCTGGCTGGAGACACCCAAGTGGAAAGTCGGTGAGGAGAAGGTTTATTGGAAGGACAATATATGCAATAATCTGAATCACCAATAAACAACAAATACCCCCTATTAAATCAATATTTGCATAAAAGGCTAATTCAATTAGGCATCTCTAATAACTGAAATGATCATTTAAAGATGCACACATCCGGAAATGGTGAATGGAACCTGGGTATGCGCGCACCCGTTTACGTAAAGTTCAAAATAATGCTATTTAAAAGTTTCAAAAAAATGGGAAGTAAAATTTTGCACGTATATACTATGTTGATACTTACTCGTGTGTGTTTTTACGGAAAAATACCATTGTATGTGACCTACACAAAAATGACAAAATGCAAATTTCTATTCATGTGAATAGTACAAATTCCTGTTCACTATTCTCATTTGGACATTTTGTCATTTTTATGCAGGCCACACACAATGGTATTTTTTCGTGAAAACTTACACGAGTAAGTATCAACATAATATGTACATGCAAAAATTTACTTCACATTTTTTTGAAAATTTTTAAATAACTTTTTTTAAACTTTTCGGTGCGCGCGCACCCAGGTTCCAAACGTCCAGGTCGTGCACACATCGCACTATATCAAACAAACTAAAATAAAAGTAGCAACCAAATCAACCCAATAACCTTAAAATTTGCACAAACACCTATAATAGGCATATACACTAGTAGAAAAAGGGAAATACAGATTGGCTCTCGGGTGCCACACACCCCTATACTTGGAAAAATAAAATAATATATTAAAAAATTCAAAAAATTCAAACTTTTTTAGGAATCAAAGATGACCAGGTATTGTATTCAGCCACCCGCTATAAAAAAAAAACAAGGACTACACCTCCATTGCACGCTCCGGCCTACGGATTCCTAGCTGTCTCCGGGAGCTCAATTCTGCAAGAACAACTGCTACGACCTCGTTTATCAAAGAGCTCCAATTGTGCACCACCATTGCCTGACAATTTCATTCCGCTTAGGCATCATGTTCCACTGTATCATTGATCATGAGTGATGAGGTGATCGATGGTTTCTTGTTCCTGGTCTTAGAAAGTACAATGATCTAGCGATCGAGCCCTCAAAATCTGTCGCAGTGGTCTCGGAGTGCCAATCGCCAGAACACTTTCATAATCCACTTCAACTGTCCCGTGGAAGAAAGCTTTGTACGGAGAAGCTGAACAGTACTTCCCAGTAGCCGCCAGCCAGATCTTCAGAGTTACTGAGTGGAGGCTGAATTCAGCGATGGCTAGCAGATCCGTTAGTTCGCTGCAGCATATATGTGATAGAATGTTTCAGCAAACAGAGGTAATAGTTCTGTTTCGGTTGTGCGCGACTAGGTTTTCTTATAGGGTGTGCCTATGTCTAAGTTGACTGAGATTTTCTTAAGTCTCAGTCAACTCAGAAAAGTGCAACTACAGTTTAAAGAAAAGTGCAACTCGGTTCAGTTGCACATTTCTATCAGAAAGTGCAATTGCACTTTTTTAATAGAAAAGTGCAACTCAAAGCACATTTTTGTAATTGACTTAGACTTAAGAAAATCTCAGTTGACTGAGACATAGCAAAACCGTTTTTTATATCTTATAATTTGCTCCCTAACAAAATGTTCCTATTCTCAAAAAAAAAATTGTTCCTCATTGTTAGACTGTATATATGGTAGCATCTGTATTGTACCTGTAACTCTTTATATCTGTACACTATAAATATAAACCCAACGCCAACCCTAAGGGGTGTCGAGCGTTCCCCCATCCTTTGTTTTACATGGTATCAGACTAGATCGATCTCTACGATGTCTTCCGCGGCTAGCACCGACGCCGTCGTCGCGACCTCTTCCGCCGGCGCCGCCTCAGTCCCCATCGCGTCGACCACCTCTACGACCCCCGGGATGGCTTCCTCCATGAACCACCCGTTGGTGTCGCTGTTTCTTGCGGCGATCTTCGCAGGGCAGCCGCCGCCGCCACTCGTCCCCTCGCCGATCTCCACGAGGGCGGCGGGTTCGATCGCCTCTGGCGCCTCTCCGATTGCCCCCTCTGTGAACTCGTGGCCGTATGCCACGCTGCCGTCGGCTCCCTCGCCGTATCCTACTGTGAACCCTAACGCCCCGCTTGAGGCCCTCCTGGCTTCGCACGGCACGCTCCCGCGCCCTCACGGCTCTTCATCGTGCCTGATTCATCATGGTGGGTCGATCTCCACCTATGGCGCTGGGTCGTATGGCCAGCCCCTCTTCTACGGCATGCCACCTCTGGCGTATGGCGCTCCGCCGCCTCCTCCGCCTGCCCCCACACTGGCGCCACCCATGGCGCTACCTGCACCGGCCCCAGCTCCGGTTCGTGATCCACGTGAGGCAGCGCCGGTTCGTGATCCACCACCGATCCATCTGGCGCATCTTGTGAGGGTGAAGTTGACCCCCGACAACTATCTCCTATGGCGCGCGCAAGATCTCCCGCTCCTTCGCAGCTCCTATCTCGATGGCTATGTCGACGGCACCCTTCCGTGCCCCTCTGCGTTTGTTCAGCTGACCACGGCCGATGGTCACCCCCTGCCGGTTGCCAACCCGGCGTACCGCCAATGGACGGCTCAGGACCAGGCAATCTTGAGTGCGATTCAGTCCTCGCTGATGCCGTCCGTGGCGGGCATGGTGCTCTTCGCCACCACCTCATATTATAAATTATTTCCAATTGAATTAGTATTCAAAAGTTACGAAGGTTTCAAAAAGTTTATATTAGAAATATTCAAACATTTCTGAGCACTTTTCATATTATAAGTTTTTCCATTTGAATTAGTATTCAAAAGTTATGAAGGTTTCAAAAAAATTATATTTGAAATATTCAAACATTTCTGAGAACTTTTTATAATATAAGTTTTTCCATTTGAATTTGTATTCAAAAGTTATGAAGGTTTTAAAAGTTTATATTTAAAATATTCAAATATTTCTGAGCACTTTTCATATTAAAAGTTTTCGATTTGAATTAGTATTTAAAAGTTATGAAGGTTTGAAAAATAAATAGGTGATTATTTGAAAACTGCGAGACACGAGGGATCCATGCGTAATTTGCCTTCAAAACTTAAGGACCTATCTACAAAACGACGGACAACGTGGTGGGGTCCGCACGCCGTTAGCGACGGATAACGGCTATCAATTCGTGTTCAATTCAAAATCAGTGCTATCTGAGACAACCTCCACCAAATGTGGTAGTTCTATGCGATTGAAACGAAAAGTGGTAGTTTTCCAAAATTTTGCATAGAATGTGGTAGTTCTATGATATCTAAAGGTATAATTGTTGCACCCCCATGGGGCTCTCACAGCGATTTCAGCTTCTCCACCGTCGGATCACCCCATCTTTGCCCCACTTTGCATCTCATCCGTTTAAAGTGAGTGTTCCAATTGACCCTCCCACTAGCTAACCCCATGCAACAACCGTTTTTTACCCACCTCAGACTGCGTGTGGGTCCCACCATTGGCCGGGTCCACTCGTCGGTGATTGTGGGTGCGGTTTGGTCCAGTCAGGCATCGTGTGGGAGATCTCCACTCCCAGGGGTAGAGTAGTCATTTGACATGGGTGGTTGTGCGTGAGACAAAATCAGAGAGCCCACCGACCAAACCCTACCCATTCGTTCGCACCAGCCGCCTCTCTCGTCTTCCTCCTCTCCCCTCGCGCCCCTATCCCGCTGCCACCTCCCCCTCCTGCGCCTCCTCTCCCAATCCCCTCCTGCGCCGGTGACGGGCGGCACGGGCGACCGGCGGCGCGGCCGACCTCGTCGCGGGCGACCTCCGCAGGAGCCGGCAAGAGAGAGGTCACGAGAATGGCGCAGCCTGTGGTTTCTCGGGCGCGCGGGGGTGCCGCCGCCGGTGGAAGCGCGAGCACGCGCGAGCAGCCCCGCCAAGGCTACCGACGGAGGATCAACGCTGTGTCGCGGACCGGCGCCGCCGGTACAGGCGCGAGCACATGGGAGCAGAACCGGCCGTGCAGGTCGTCGACCATTCATTTTGGCAAGGTACATATCCCACACCCTCTCTTTTCGAGTGCTACTCGTCTCTATTTTCGTGGTCGCGGCGGCCGGGCAGCATGGCGCGTGCGGCGGCAGAGCGCATGGTGCCTGCGGCCAGATCCCGCAGTTCCCTGCGTTGCTGGTCCAATTTTTTTTCTAGATTAATTAGCTAGCTAGCTCCATATCTAGATCTGTGGCTTGTAGTGTGATTTTTTTGCTAGATCGATTGCTAGCTAGCTTCATTACCTAGATCCATGGCTATGTGATTCTTTTGGTAGCACATGATCAAGCTCTTGGCTAGATTAGGTTGCCGTGTGATTTTTTTCCTAGCACATTGTCAGGTTCCTTTTTTTTGCGATACATGGTCAGGTTCTTGGCTACATCAATTAGCTAGAAAGATCCATTATCTAGGTCCGTGGCTCTATGATTGTTTGAGTAGCACATGCTCAAGTTGTTGGCTTGCTTGGTCTAATTTGACTCTATATTATGGACATGTACCAGAGAAGATACGTGACTTGAAGTTGATATTTGGCATGATGGCATCGACACTTGAGGTGATTTATCTTTCTTTTCTAGATTTCCTCTTAGATGACCGCTGCAATGTCACTTGTTTATTTGGTATGCAACTACTAATATCACTGAATTGTTGTTTTCTTTTTCAGTGTTGAGCTTTCTAATTATCATTGATCATGGAGGAATACAAACTGACAAATACAAGAGCCAGGTGAACATTATTCCTAACTGAGCATTTTTTAACTTATTTTCTCCCTTTTTGGATTTTCTTCTCAAATGTTATTTATTTCTCTGTAATGAAGCACTTTTACTATTGAATGCAAAGTTAGTTGATGTAAAGGATCTTATTTTCCCCTTTGGGGTCGACGGTGTACTACAAAATTGCTCTAGAATATTGCTGGAATAGTTCTTATTGTTATATAAGAAGTGCAGATTCAGCGACATGTTTTAGCAGTCTGTGGTCTAACATGTTTTGGAAATCTAAATGTTTCTTCTTTGTGGTGTTCTTTAGGTGAGCAACAGTGTTTTGGCATGTTACTGCTAATAGGAAATGCATACGGTGAGATTTACTTTTCCCAACTTCCTTTGCATCTTGCATATAAATGAATATGGAGTATTTATTTTTTCAACGTGCATCAATTAAATTTGCAAGTTAATCAAGTTTTCAATTTATTCGCAAAAGAAAAATTTCAAATTGTTGCCAAACAGAGGATAGGCTTGGGTACCTTTCATTTCACTGCTGGACATGATGCACATTCCATTAGAGCATATCTACAAATAATTTCAGGCTACTGTTTGTGTTTCCCGTTAATTTCAGGTGCTCACGTGATGGTGCTCACAAGTGCGGTATTGCAATGGTCAGCGGCAACATTACATGCCGTGTGCAGATCAAAAATCTTCAGCACCTATCAGTTGGTTCCCTCGAGCCCCAGGTATTGTTTATACTACACAACATGAATAAATTTTATCATGGATATGTAGTATATCACATTGTTATTTTGGCAACTCAACCCCATCTCCCCGCTAGGTAATAATCTGTTGCCTATGATCTAGGTTGTTATGATGAATATATTGCTTAGATAAGGGGACCATGCTTTTTCCAGGATATTACTAAATATTTTTCTTTGAATAATTGGTTGTTTTTCTTATGAAAATTACTGTAGACTATATGCTCTGCAAGTGTAGAACTTTGGAACATTGGCGAGATAGACTAAAAATGAAGTGCTACTTCTCCGTAAGTATATTGTTGTGAAAAATCCACTTACTAAAACAGCAGTTCTACCTTCAACCACAATTGTCGGCGTTGGGCACATCAACACTGACCTTCAACAGCAGTTAGTTAAAATTAATCAATTATATGTACAGGGAGAATCCAAGAATTATTTTCTATGGTAATAATTGTTATATTGAGATGTCAGAAATGATCTTTAGCTTACACACCATAGAGATTAAAATGTCACTTTACCTGGCTGTTTTCTCTTCTATTACAGTACAGATAGTACAGTTATGTATACCAACTTGGACTATTCATCTGTAATAAAACTTATGCTTTTCTATTTCAGAGATTAATTGAGACTAGAGCTATGAAGTGTTCTCTTTTATTTCTTGGTCAGATTGTTGGATGTCAGGTAATATAATTTTTCTATTTCATCGATTGTTATGCTTGTTTTCCTATAATGAAGTTGATCAAACATATGCCTTAATATAATTTTTCTGCGTGAGTAATTTTTTGCCTTTGGATAACTTATATTTGGTACCAAATTAAAGTTTTGCTTTACTTTCAGCGGTCGTATTTGAGAATATTGGTGTGCTTTACTTCCAGTTATTATAGTTGTTGATCTTCAATATGCTTTGTGTGTTCGTGCATTTGCCCTTTTGTAGGTTGAATAGTTGTACCCTAAATATTTAATTCTCCTACTATTTCACCGTCAACTCTCTAGAGCAATCAACAGTGTCCTATGTTCATGTGTTTCTGCCTTTTGTTCTCACCTTGGCTGGTCCGTAACAAAACTCAATTCCTAATGATGAACACTTAAGGTAACCCTTGCCACCATTGAGGAATAAAATAATGAAGATCGATAGTGATTCACATGCTTTTGATATTGAACATTAATTATTTTACTATATGCATTTCCTATAAATTTCTTTACGGATCAATGCTAAATCTTTCTCTCTGAAGGCCTCTTATTAACACCTTTTAAGATCAATGAATGAGCTCCTGAACTGGCTTTCTGTGGTACTGAACTTGCTCGTCTTCAGATAAGGTGATCTTTTTATGAGTGGTATTAGTAAGTATTATTCATGCATAGTAACATCAAGTCTATAGAGGAGTTTTTAAATGCTCGTTAGTAAGGGCTGCTTGGTTTTCCTTAGCAAGGTGTGGAATGCTATTGTCGCTCATTCGAAGCTGCTTGTGTTGATGGTCTTTTTGGATACCTGAATTACTTCTGAGTGATGAGCGATAAGTATTTGTCCATGCTGCAAAAAGAAGAAAAGGTAAATTACTTGATAGCATGCCTTTTTTCAGTACGGACTTAGTTCCAGAATGATGATTTGCTGTGTTCAACTTCAGGATCTTTTACCCTCACCTGATAAAAATTGGAGGCTGCTTGTTATATAAAAGTGTGCCATGGTTATTTGAGAAGATTTGGTAGTCAAAAGGAATCTGGCGTGGTTCGACTACTTTCTGGATTTAGGTTTTGTTTTCTTTTTGTTGAATTTATTTCTGTACTTGTGTGTGCGTCTTCCTTTCTATTACAGGTTGTAAAAACTGTTGCTCATTGACTTTATTTTTCATGTCTATGTTAAACAGATGAATTATATGTATGCCATAGTACCGTATCCTATAATCGAGGATTTAGCTGATGACTTACACGAAGAAAGCACATATGAGCTAAGTAGATTCGGTCTGGTGCTACCAAAGTCAATTTTTAGGTCAATTCATTCCTTTTTGAGACGCGCAAATTTCATTCCTTTCTTCCTTTGTCTCTACACTCTGTCTGATATATGAACAAGATTAGTAGCATCCACCAGGAAAGAGAATCAGTTAACTTATCTATGTATACTACATATTGAGCCCATTTCACTTTGCAACTGTCGAGCCACCAAAAACAAAAAACAAGAATGATAGAATAGTGCATCTCCTCGAGTCTGTGGACTTCTTTTTGTGATCTGTAGCATCACTCTTCATGTTTTTCTTGTTTCTGCAGTCCATGGACTTTTTTTGTGTGATCTTACCATATATATACTACTTAGTTGTGTCCATCGGGGTCTGAATTTAGCTATGTTGATTTTTTTTCTGTCCTCTTTTCAGAATATGGGGATAGTGATCATATTTTGGCTCCCAGGAAACTATATTTGGCAGTTATATTTGATTTCTCTGATCATTTCCTCAAGGTCTTCAGGTTTTTATTGGTTGTTAGTTTGTTATGTTGAAGCATGCCATTTGGGTTTCAGCCTATCATATTGTGTGAATCCAAGCACCACCAAGGCAGTAAGGTACATGTTCACGTTTGCTCTCCTCTATTTATGCATGCAGATTTATGTTTTATCAATAGAAACATATATAGCAGTGGTTTATATGCCTGTTGTTGTATGGTTCAATAAAAGCACACCAGTTGTTGTATTTCACAGGATAAAGCATGAATTGGTCGTAGCTGTCCAGATTTTTGGATTGTTGCAGTATTTCATGTTTCCCTCTGATTATTGGCAATTGTTCTTATTTCTGATCAATAACAAGAAGTGACTCGATTATGCAATTCATTTTTGTTGTAATGCATCCCAGTTCTGCTCGATGACATTTATTCAGCCAAGAATTATATTGCTCTTACCTATTATTTGTGTGATGTGCTTTATTCATTGTCCTGCCTATTAGCATTGTCCTGCCTTTTAGAAACTTCAAACTTGATTTCTAAGTAGCTTCCGAGATACGCCGTGAGTGCATCTTCTTAACGTGCACTTTGAAGCTCAAGAATTTTCAATTTGCATAAATGGATAGTTTTGTTGTACTGAATTTCTCGGTTATGTTGACATTTACTTCGCAGAGATGCCACTGCTCTGAGTTCGCATGATTGTTTATCTGAAAAAATATACACCGCTAGGGTTGTATACATGCTCAGTCAGCCACTTTATCCTCGCATCAGATTGGAGCTCTACTCTGCATTTAACAACGGACTATTTAAAGTGTGTACGTGCCTATCAGCTTGGCGTGGGAAACGGTAGAATCCCTGTCGCTGCCATCGTCTAAAATATGTGTGTATCTAAAGGTAGTGCACACAATGGTTTCAGCATGCAAAGCGAGAACCTCAGATTTAATTTCTAGGGTCATATAATTGCTATAACGAGTCATAAATATGCAAATTTCTTGGATTATATAATTTTACCTCCCGCTTCATATATTCTTTGTAGTTTCATAGTTGGAGAATCTCTCTGCTTTTGGGCTGTTGTAGACTGCTCTTTCAACATTGAATTTTCATTCTCATATATGTGCTTGCCATCTCGTATGATTCACTGTCGTATCATGTAGGTTGTTGGGGTTCTAACAATTTGCATGCTTCAGGCGATGCTGAAGCCCAACCACAAGTACATGACTCACGTGGCTGAGGAGGCAAAATATTGGCCATCATCATGTTCTGCGCGTCAATTCACCGTCCTTATCCTGCTTATGGGAGTCTTTCAGTGTGTAGAAATCCTGTGGATAGTTTGGTGGACGCAAATAGGATACACGTAATGATTATAAATACTCGAAGATTATAGCTACTGCAAGCTTGACAGGAAAAAGGGTTGTGAGAAAACTCTGGTGCTCATCTACTCGCGACTAATCACTGATTTACATTGATATGCTTAATATAGCATTTTAGAAATTATGAAAGATGGGTTCATGCGAGAGAAGCTTTTTTGCCGTCAAACATGTCTTCGTTCTCCTGAACAATTACTAAATATATTGTATTTTGGAGTGGTCTTCTTTGTAACATTCACGGTTAGTGGTTTAGGTTTATTTAAACATATAGGTGCCTCCTTGGGGAAGCATATAGAGATGAGAATGAATACAATAAATGAATGTTAATTGCTATTTTCTCTTTTTTCCCAGGTTGTATAAAAAAGGTTGTTACTCCGATTGAATTTTTTTCATATGTTTTGTAAGACCTGAGAAAATTATTATTACTTTTTCACTTATACACGAATTTTACGGGATCGTGCGCCAAGGCGCACATAAAAATCTAGTATACTCTAATCGAACAGCCCAACTATGAATCGGCACCCAATGTCCCAAACAACAATGTAAGTATGTAACACTAGCACTCAGCAGAGACAGAAGTTGCAAATCGATGAATCGTGTTTCAATACTTTGCTAAAGGAAAAAAAAAAGCTTAATAGTACAATCGTATTCCCCTTATTTAGTCTCATTTGGTTTCCTTGTTCCAGGCATAAAATAGTCCTGAAAAAAGAAAAGTGATGACAGGCCGGCCTAGGTAGCTAGTGATGCCGCCCCGCTGGCACTCTCAGGCCACTCTTCTCCCAGACGCAGTAGTTGTTCCCATGCGCGACGGCATGGAAGTCCGACGGGATCAAGTTCCCGAGATTGTACCGTGACCCGATCTTCATGATAACTTTGTCATCAATCATCGCCACATACAAATCTCCCTCGGCGGCGAGGATGTTCAGCTTGCTTCCCGGATGAATCCCGTTTCTCGACCTGACCGCAGCCAGTGCGCTGATCTCCTGCTTCAGGTTCCAGTCGAAGACGTGGTCGTAGAACTGCATGCACACTCAGTGAATGAATGTTATAATTCGCATAGCCAGCAGAAAATGTATTGTGGAAGTTGTGTTTGATATTGATAGGCCTAGGCTATGGTGGAGCACTGGAGCGGCTGGAGCTAGTGGAGTACTTACAATGCATGGAACTCCTGGGTGGGTTAGAATGTAGGCGTAACCCTGCATAACCTTGTCAGAGGGGAAGGGCCATGAGTTCTGGGTGGAGCCAGTGTCGTGGTTGTCGACGAAGGTGACGGCCCTCTCCGGCATCCACCCGATCATCCCGGGAGCCTTGCCGCTGCCGTCCTTCATCCGCCACAGCTCGCCCTGCACCGCCGCCTGCAGCTCGCCCTTGGTGGTGAAGTCGAACGCCGAGGCAGGACCGCCCACGGTCTGCGCCCAGTTCACCAGCTCCTGCCTGTCCACGTCCTGGTTGCGCGACGGCTCGCCGTTGCCGTCGTAGCGCAGGTTGCTCCATATCTCGGCGACCACGAAGGTCGGTTTGGTGTTGTCCACGTACACCTTGGCGACGTCCGCGGAGTACCCCTTGGCGAAGTCGAGGCGCCAGCCGGCGAAGCCGAGGTCGGACTTGAGCCAGTTGAGCCAGTCGGAGAGCTCCTGCTGGACGCGCGCGTTGAGGTGGTCGATGTCCGGGGCGGCAGCGAAGCCCGCGCCGGTGTCACGGTGGCCGTGGCCGTTGGAGTACTGTGTGTCATCGCTGCAGACCATGTCGGGGCCCCAGTCGAGGCGGGTGTCGGGCGTGCCGCCCTCGAAGACGCAGTAGATGCCGCGGCTGTCCTTGTAGTCGGCGCACCGGTGGTTGATGACTATGTCGGCCACGCACTGGACGCCCTTGGCGTTGAAGGCAGCGATGAGCGACTTGAGCTCTGCCGCGGTGCCGTACTTGGAGGCGTTGAGGTCGTAGAGCCGGCCTGGCATGTACCCCTGCGGCGCCACAGAGTGCGATGGCGGTGGGAGCCAGACGTGCGTGGCACCGGAGGCGGCGATGTCGTTCACGTGCCCTTCCAGGAAGTTGTACCACCCGCCTTGCTTCTTCCACGACTCCCAGTTAAACCCCTGCATGAATAACCATATACACATTTAGAAATTAGAATCTTGGAAGGTATGATCTCAGACCAAGGTGTGGATGGGGTCACGTACCTGGAAGAGGATCTGTGCTTGGGCCAAGCAGGATCCCAGGCAAAGCAACACAATGAGCAAGAGGCTGGCCGAGTGCTTCCCCATTTCCTACTCTCTGGCTTTCGCTTCTGCTCTCTGGCTCTTGCGAACGATCTGCTGTTTGAGCTGTGGTGTGGATTGCCATGCCCGTGCATGAGAATTTATAGGCGCAGCCCGGCGGACACTTTTGGGCCAGTGGGTCGATCGAATGGATAGGTTCCGTTGCTCCAAACGAGAAGAGGAACGGCTTATCTCCATGGTGCTGCGACCCGGCTCATTCATTACGAAATGGATAGAAAGGGCAAGCGTGGCAGCCTCGGATTGCGTGTTGGAAAGGACGCAGCGAACAGAGTATGGGTTTTCCGTTACAAGGGGCACCTTTTGGGTACGTTCGTGCGGCAGTGTGTTTTGTGACTTTCATCCGACTGGGATTTTTATATCGTCAAGAAACATCAATGAAACTGACGGAGAGCAAGGACCAAAATGTCTAAAATGGTCCGTTTGCGACGACCCGCGGACACATCACAGCCCACGCATGTTTTGGGTGGCTGTGCACCCAAGGGTAGTCCACGCAAATAAATAGAAGTACAAAAAACAGTCAACTTGATATACATATATTGGGCCACAAAAGTCCATGGTTAACTTTTAAAAAGGAAAAATACATATTAACCGAATCTGCGGTGGTGGAGGCGGTGTCGGTCCTACTTGGAGGTCTGCCAGCGGTGGAGGTGGGAGCAGCGCTGGAGTGGCCAGTGGTGTCACAACCTACATCGTAGTCTACTAGATGGCCTCGTCGAGGCCAACCCCATTCGCCAGCTTCCCTGCCGGGAGAGCTCGCTAACGCACTGAACTCCTCTTCCTTGGTCGTTGGAGGCACCTCCTCCATTGGCGCCTCCTCATCCTCTGGCAAGTCCTCCACTGCCAGCTTGTCCTCCCACGGCGGCAGCGGCGGCTATGGCGGGTCCACGTATTGGGTGAACGCGCGGCGGTAATGCGACCAGCCAACCGCCTGCGCTCTAGGGTGGGGCATATGTACTCCACCCACACCTCCTCATTGCTGGCGGTTGTTCTGCTCCTCCTCCTTCACCGTCGGCGTATGCTCCGGCTCATCCTCCTTATAGCACTTGCAGTCGTGCTCATTGTCGTTGAGGACCTCCAAGTAGGCCTCGATGGTTTGATGCTAAGTGACGTGCTCGGCCTTGAAGCATAGCGCCCACTCATCGACGCAAATCTGGTAGGAGAAAGGCCCGACGCCGGAGGATCTCTCGGTTGCAAGCCGGCTCGGGTGGCTCATCGAGATGGCCGACATAGTGTGCCTGGTTCAATTGCCACCAATGTGGCAGGTGGACATCTGGACATGGCAGCGGCTAGCTAAGCTTACACAAGCCGCTCGGAGCATGGTGTGCGAGGTGGTCGTTGTGGCGGCACATGGAAGAAACAACAGCGGCCACCAGAAGAGGAGCCCACCTCGTGGTCGTTGCGGTCGGGAGGAACCACGGTTGCCCATCGCCAGGGCCAAGAGGTGGGTGGACCGCGTTGGTTCCTCCCAGGGGCGGATCCAGGATTTGATCATAGGGGGGGCGAGGAAGCATTGCACATAAATTTGTTGGCACTTTGGTCTCGGTCATATGCCATGCTTCCGACTCTACCTAGTTATGTGATGCCTACAATAAGTCAATATTTGGATGAAAAGTCTGCATATGAACTCGATTAGAATCATGTATAGTAGGTTGCTCTATGATCTCTCTCTCCTCGGCTGAATTCATATTTTCAGTAAAGGTGGAACCGGCTTAAAATAAGTACTAATCAGCGATGTCTTCTTCTTCATGAGAAGAAACTCTACTATAGCCATAATCAATAAAGTATTATAAATAGCATATGAAAATAGCGCATATCAAATATTGGATTTGATTATCAAACTAGCACGTAGAAACAACGGTACCTTGAAGTGATCAGGCTAGAAATTAGGCGTGGCAGCGTTGCACGGCGGACGGCGGCAGGTCGTAGTCATCGTCCACAATTGACGAAGATGCAAAGATGCAGGAATTGTTGCAGTTTCCCTACTCACCGACGCCGACGCCGATGCAGCGACGCTCAAATCGTGTGCGGGGTGTCGTGGTGGCGGCGGCAATGCTCAATTAGGAAACCGTTTGCGGCTTGGCGGCGGGTAGAGGAGGAGAATAGGATTGTGTATTGCAGGGAAACCGAGTCGAACAAGAATATTTGCATCAAATGGATCGATTCTGCCCCGCCTAGCCTAGTCCGCAAGTGGCATTACGGCCTGTGGCCCTTGCTTAATTGCTCTGGGCTTGGGGCTTGGGCCATTCAAGTAGGCTGGGCAAGATTAGATAATTAGAAATCGGCCTCCCCCCCTCCCCCCCGGATCCGCCTCTGGTTCCTCCCCCTCGGTCGGTAATGCGTGGGCCTGCGAAGATGAAGGGAGGACACACACGGACGCACGCACTATCTGTGGCCACCGCAAAGCCAACCCAAATTTTGGCTGGAAATGGTGGTTTGGGCTGGAAATGGGGGCTGAACGGGATAGGTTCGACCGCGCGGTCCATTTGAGATGCCTCATTGGGCCTTGCCCCCGGCCAGTCGATTCGGATGGCCGCTATTCGTTTGCGGGGCACCGTTGTAGTTGCCCTAACAACTAAGAGCATCTCTAACGTAGATGTATAATAAGGTGGTGATGTAAAAACTAAATTTTGTGATGTACATTTTTCACATCATGTGATGCATATTTAGGTCAAGTGATGCAAATATACATCACCACCTAGGTGACATAAAACAAAACCCACCCACCCTGCGTGCAGCCCAACCGCCACGCCAAATGTTCCCCGCATCTGTGACCGTTTTCGTCGATCCACTCGCCTCCATCTAGCTCCATCGTCACCAAGTTGACCGGGAGCTCCACATCGACACACCGTGCTGCCCACTCGCAGGAATCGACGCGGGGCAACCTAGTTCTTCGCATGTGTCGCCGTCATTTTGAAATCCGGCCACCGTCCATCCACACGCGCTTAGGGTGCGCTTGCGGTCCTCGTGGACCCTTTTCCCCCTCAATCTCGCTCTAAGTCACCATCCCGACAAGACCTATCGTGCGCTGAAGCTCGTTGCTAGAGCCCTTCTGGCGACAAATATGTCGCGGCGCCGCCACTATTTGGTTCGTCACGAAGCCCTGTGTTGAACTTAAACCACCCCGTGTCCCTGCTCACTCTCTTTTGTCGAGAGCGTGCTCAATCAAAGAGCAGACACAATGTTGACATCGTGCTCACATCCCGCTGACATCAGCCATATGTTCTAGTTCGGTGCCCTATTTTACATCATCTTGTAAACCAAGAACTCCACAGGGGACCTATATTCCACTTTTTGGTGATGTATAATTTGTACATCATCTTGAATAGATGCTCTAAAGACCGTATATTGCATAAGTATAGCTGAAAACCTTCTGACCAATTACACTACCACTAGTCTGGATGGTACCAACATACAAATTCACAACAAAGATGCATGATATCACTCGCCTGGACACTCTTTTTATTTCATTTTCTATAGTAGAAAAAACAATGCTCTTTAAGCAAAAATTCGAGAAGTGTGGGTACCTTTTTTTACAATTTACAACTGCTAGCTCCTGGAATATCTTTGCAACGTAGATCTAAGTACCTAACAGTTATAGTTCCTCAGTCAGAAAACACTCGTGCGCTCCAAAAAATTGATCGATACATATAAATTAGCTTGTGAAATATCATCTGTTGTAAGCGGGAAAAAAAACTGGGTGAGGAAGGCTACATGATGATCACCATTCACCGTCTGCATCCCTCATTCGTGTTGCTCATATATCTGCATGTAGGCTTCCGAGAGAGCTACCATCTGTGGAAGGGTCTCGGTGACATGGAGATCCTGCATCTCGTACCTGAGGTAAAAAGTTTCTCAAATGATTTACCAGGTTCCATGCTGAGGCTCGGAAATATATACGCAATGAATGAGTTAAACAACACATACCATGCCTCTTCCGATTTCCGCTGCACAAATACTCTGTGGCATCCTTCTCCCGGTTTTCCATCGTGTACAATGTTGGCTACGAGATCATACTTTGAGCGGAGCTTCTCATTCTCTATTGGCTTAGGCAGTGGAATGTAATCCTTCAACTCCAAGTTCTTCACAGGAAAATTTACTGATACACAGCACAACCAAATGCTCTTACGATTGGCAAGTTACCACGGGGATCTTTATATATATGCATATTCAATCAAGAAAACATGAAACTTACCTAGTGTAGGGTTTTTCTCTACAAAGAAGGTATTTTTGGAAAACCGCCGCATGTGAAAGATCATATACTTTGGAAGTCGCATGACTCGGTACCTCACCCGAGAAATAGATGGCCGCACCACCTCCGTAACTGCCTCGCCATCAAACTTCTTCAGTATATTAAACAGCGGTACCTGAACACCAAGCAAGTGTCTGAATTAGTACCAATTACCAAGATACAGAGAGCTAAAACACAAGATTTCAATGTTAAAAGAATTGTAATTTCATGAGGTGTAAAGAATATATTTCTTCAGTGAGTGTGAACCATATATTTCTTCAGTGAGTGTGAACCATCTTCCACTAAATTCGCCAATCCCAGGCCTAACCGCCCCACAGTTGATCCCCTCCACCGATATGCTTGAATCGAGAAACGTGCCTTCCTCGATGATGGATGCGGCAGGCCAGCCAGGACACCCCGGGGATGTGGCCTTAGAGCATCTCCAGTCGCGTCCCCCAAAGCGTCCCCCAAAGGGATTTGGGGCGCGCCGGACAAAAGCGTTCCAGCCCCCCAAAGCCCTTTTGTCCGCGCTTTATATGGTGTCCGGCGCCCGAGCCGTCCCGTCCCACGGGACGACCGGGCACGCCGGACACAACGAGCGAGGCGAGGAGGCGCGGGCCGACGCGTCGCGGCACGGTTGAACCTAACCGTCGCCTACCTCGCGACGGAAGTTGTCGCGCGCAGCGGCATCTTTGCCTTAATGGCGACGGAGGGGCAGGCGAGACGTCTCGTCGGTGCTGCGCAGCCTCCACGCGTCGCCGGCGTTCGCACGCCACCGCCCGTTCCCGCGCGAACTTCCCGCCTCTTCTCGTCTGTTCCCGCGCTTTCTTCCCGACGCCGGCGTCTATAAAAGGTCTCCCGGCTCATCAACGGTAGCCACCACACCCCGCCGGCAACAAACACAGCCCTCGTCGCTCCACAGCCGTCTCCTCCATCACCAGTGGCAATGGCGAACCGCCCCGGCGATGGCCACTTCCCTCCACCGCCGTCTCCTCCACTTCCAGCCCGGCAGCGGCGTGCGGCACTAGAGGAGGCACTCGAGGAGGAGGCCCGCCAAGGCGGCGGATCTAGCGGCGTTCTCCGCCCCTGCCTCCGCAGCTGAGGAGGCCGCGGCGGCAGCAGCGTGGCAGGAGCAGCAGGGCGACACCGTTGCGGCGTTCGACGCCTCGACGGAGCAAGAGGCGCGACATCGCCGGTACCGGGAGGAGATTGAGCAGCGATGGACTGCAGAGCGCCAGCGCCAGCGCGATGAGCGGCAGGCGCTGTACCGGAACGGCGTGAGTCGATCGAGCACCAGCGAGTGACGGCGGAGGAGCGTCGGCAGCGGGAGGCGGCGCGACGGCGCTATGGGGGAGGCGGGCGGAGCAGTTGGCGGCGGAGGCCGACGCGTTAGCGGCAGCGATGATGGAGGCGCCAACAGATGTGGAGGAGGAGGCGCCAATGGAGGAGGAGGAGGAGGAGGCCGAAGGGGAGGACGACGACGACGACGAGTTCCCGGTCCGACGACGACGGGCCGCACCCGGACGAGACGGCCGATCAGCAACGCGCCCTCGTCGAGTCCTTCGAGTCGGAGAAGAAGCTCCAGGACGACGCCCGTGCCCGCGAAGAGGCGCATATTCGTCGCGCCATCGAGCTCTCCCTCCAGGCGGCGCAGCAGGGGACGCGGAGGACGCGCGGCGGGAGCGGCACCGTCTGGCCACCGCCGCTCGCAAGGAGAGGAGGCGCGCGCAGGAGGAGCTGCGGCGTAGGGGAGGCGACGACGGGGCGGGGCCGTCGAACGCGCCGCCGGGCGGTCAGTAGTCTAGGTTTAGATGAAATCTAGCCGTTTTCATTCAAACTTTGTAATATATAATCAAAATTGAATGAAAATCTTTATTTTCGTGCACAAATATTCATTTGGGGCGGCGTTTGGGGGACGCGGCGGGAGCGACGTCCCCAAACGCGCACGAACAAACACGTCCCCAAACGTTCAATCCGGCGCGGTTTGGGGGACGGTTTGGGGGACGCGGCTGGAGATGCTCTTAGGGAGCGCGCGGTCCGAGCCGAGGGCATGTCCGGATTTGCGTGATGCTTTGATGTTTCTATGTCAGCCGCTGCAGGAGCAGGAGTACACGGAGAGTTTCCAATATATTGAATTAACCAGGACAGAGACTCAGCAGAAGAGGGAGGAAGCCTGCCAGGAGATGGAAAAGGTGGTGCAGGCCACCACACGGCCCAAGTGCAAGGGGCAGGATTGCGGGGATGACATTTTTCAAGCAATGGCCAACAGATCAAGGACCTGCTGCAGTCTAGGGCTTCTATCTAAATGCCTCAACACTATTGTTGGTGGCTGCACTCAGAAGAAGACGAGTTGGCTCTCGGAGGAAGAGGACGATTGCAGTCCTCGGTGCAGAGCTCCTCCATGGAAACCTGTAATTTTTCATGTGCCCGGCCATTGACGAGAACCCGGAGGACGCACTGTTTGGGAGACCGCCCTGACAACTTCTCCCTCATCAGCTGCGAGAAGTTCCGCAAATACCCCAGATCGTCTCCACCTGTATATGGGCATCTTCCTATTGCAATTCATGAGTTCTAACAACAGAAGCACGGACTAACCAGTTCTGCTTTTTCTGTCCAATTTAGTAATTCAGGTTGTGCTAGCTATTGCAGTCAAGACAAGCAAAGTTTGACCAAACATTAAGAAAACACTATCTACAGCTATGAAAGGTCAAAGTATGCCAAGTTTGACCGAATATTAAGAAAAAATAATCTACAGCTATGAAAGCTCAAAGTATGCAAAGTTTGACCAAGTTTATAGAAAAAATCATTAACGTGTAATATAGAAAATCAATATCGTCAAATATGTCATGAAATATATTTCCATATGATATCTATATAATATCCTAGGTGTTGATAGTTTTTTCTTAAAATTTGGTCAAACTTTACTTTGTTTGACTTTTAAAAAATAATCAGCCTTATTCATTGGAACATAGGGAGTAGAAGATACGGAAAGTATCATTTGCTCCTGAGCACTGCTCTCGTCGTTCAAATAAATTTAAAATCATGGTTTAGGAGTTTTAAAAAAATCTGAAAATAATTCTGCACATAGTTAGTGTTGTATCCCACAAGCATGTAAAATCGTGACTTGAAATTCTTTGTATTGTGGGCTACACAAAAATGACAAATCTGATAAAATTTGGGGATTTGAAACATACTTCTACAGATCTACATTTTTGTTATTTTTTTACAGCTCAGAATACAAAGTATTTGGAATTGATATTTTACACGTTTGTGGGATAATTCATGAACTACATCCGAATATTTTTTTCAATTTTTTTAAGACTCACAGATATGGTTTTGAATTTTTTGAACTAACCAGGAGCACTGGAGCTCGGGAGCACGAAATCTGCGTCCGTAGAAGATAGGCCTACCGCCAGGAGCTCTAGGCAGCAAAACTTGAAAAAAAAAAGTAGTCTTACATAGGGAACATAAAAATTGAGAGAGAAGACCTCAAGTGTCAAGACTCAAGTCTAGCAGCTGGACTACAGGGAATCAAGTCTTGCTGATGTATCAGTGATTCAGTGTGCTAGATAGTTGGTTCTTACAGTACAACCAGAGAAATTTCCGTCGTATGCTATATATCTTACTAGTTTAGCACCTGTTTACGTATAAAACTTAACACATGTCATGCAATTCCAGCAAATGTCATAGACTGGGAAAACAAACCTGTGGAATAATATTTTTCTCCATAGCATCTTTGAAAAGAGGTGGAGGTGGAAGATCAAGACTGAGCATCAAGAATGGGACCCTAGAAGCTTCCGTGTCCAAACCGTTGCTTGTTGTTTCAATCTGTGAACCTGCCTCACCATTCTGTTGATCTCCCAATATATGATGCCTGTGAATATCCTTTACAACTTCAAGTTCTCCCTACCAAAAACAAGTGTAACCAGATAAGCTACCACAAGTTTTATCAATTACACTGTTGATACTTAAGAAACTAACCTGAAAGCAATCATATATGATGCTCCAATTTTTCTTCTTGCAACTTCTTAGCTTGGCATGCAGTGTGTTCAAGAGCCATGACATAAATTCGACTGGATCAGATTGGACACCAATCTGAAACCTCTTTTCGCTGGCCTTCATAACTGCTTGAAGGAACTCATGTGGACTAATTTGGCCCTTGAAGTTCCTAGCATGCCAAATCTTGCGAGTTAGTTCTCCAAAGCGATGAACTAGTGGAGATTTGCTATGCTGGTAATTTTCAGGTATAAGAAAGAAATTTCTCAAAGGAGTAATTCTCATTAATGATTGTATGGTGACGTTCACAAAGTCAGTCTCCTTAATGTTGTTAAGACCAACCTGCAAAAATCATCAGAAAGGCGATTAATAGCAGATGATAAAAGGCGTCAACACTAAGTCTGAAGTCCCAATGCCCAACTGCTTACAAATTTCCTTACATTCAAGTGAAATCAAGGTAAGGTTACACCGTGGCATTTATATAACATGACTCCATGATAATTTGATGAAAATCAGATATCAAATAAAAAAATTAATGACACAATGTGAATTTGTTTCTATTCAAGTCCACGATAATTCTAGGCTTCCATTACAATTTTTTATGACATTTCCCGAATGCGCTTACATTTTGCTATTACAGAAAACACCCACAACAATAATATTTAGAGCAATAACATTCATGCTTTGCAACAGCGCAACAACAGAAAACAAACCGTCAGTACGTACCATTCCAGGTAGATAATTGGAGCCATCCAGAGCCCTTGACCACTGCCTGTTCTTATCAAGATTTAGAACCAGCTCTCTTGTGAACCTGCCACATCATACTAATCAGTAAAACGTAAAGCTTATTACCAGTTATCAACAAAGGCAACAATAAGCAAGTGGCCTTTGGAATATAATGTCATAAACAGCAAATGGTCACCTTGGATTGAGAACATGTCGAATATCTTCTAGTGATGGATCGTTAATCTCATATCCATCAGGAAGACAATAAACTTTCTCAGTTTGAAGGTTAATGAACACGTGGTGGCCTGCCTCAAGGCTGTGGGTATATGCATGTGATTTTAGCCCTCTTCCTTGGTAATACTTCCCACAAACTAGGCATGCATATACATTCAAATTTGATAAGGAGATTGAGCAGAACTTTTCAAAGTCGAAATCAAGGACCTACAAAGTAGAACAAAATATACCCACGCATCAACAACCATGAGAGCATGCAGAATGGCGAAAGAAGGAATATAAATAACATACATGCGCAAAGTGTATAGGTTGAAAGTTATCTAATATATTAATTAGCCTGCACAGTGTATCATGCTATCCTAGGGATCCTATCATAAAAAACAATTTATGTAGGACAGAGTTAATGATCTGTCAGGAGTTTGTATGTTGTATATAATAGCATATTTACCAAACGACTATGCAGATTTGTCCACATACCAAATCATGACTTTTGTAGTTCATATGTTACACCCAAGTAATCAAAGGAAATTAACAAATTCAGAAATTAGGCACTTGTGGGGTCAGCATTCAAAATCTTTCACTTTTTTTGTTAATAAACATAAGTTGTTTACACATGATTGCTACGCTTGATTAAAAAACAGTGATCATAGTGAGGTGAATAATATCTAGAACACTTGAAGAAGCATGGCATCATGATTCATGAATCACTAAGGTGGAAATCCCCGCAAAATTATTTGAGCAGTAAGTCTATCTTCCTTCTTATAGCATGCAAATCAATAGCATACCAATACAATCTACATTGCTTCTTGAAGTGAACATGCTTAGCTGTTATATATTAAGCTACACCATACAACTAATCTATTAGAATTCAGTACCATAGAATTAAATGCCTAAATCCTAAGTTCCAGGTCTACATGTTCTTCAGCAGGATAAAGTCGCATCATATCAGCGACAAATAGTTACTGCCGTTAGGGTGTTGCGTTGTTGTAGAGACTGAGTGTAATTGGTATCTTTTGATATTAATATATTCCCTTTGTCGAAAAATCAGCGACAAATAGGTAAGCTACTGTAAGCGCATTTGGCAGACCTCAGGTGATGCTTCAGCTGTGAAAAAAACCCACCATGACCTACTGAGACCAACCCTATCCGCACCAAACGGCAGGAAATCGAACCACCATCCAAAAAGCCAGTACACAAAAAAAAATTGTTATACCTGTCGATTCACGGTGTCGAGGTAAGGGCAGTCCATCCTACTCCTCGCGGTCGCGTGCCCCCTCGGCTCTTCCGCCACCTCCTCCTCGTCCGCGTAGCTGGCGAGCGCAGCAGCGACTCGTCCGGGAGCGGGCGCTTCCCGGCGACGCCCCTGGTGGCCGGATTCTCCTCCTCGCGCTCGCGATTCGCCGCCGGCGATCGCCTACCCTAACTGCGCAGCGTGGGAGCGACCGCGAGGGGTTTTGTGGAGGCTTCTCGACAACGGAATTTTTTTTTAGACCGGCAGCATCTCGTGCGGCCCAGTAACCTGTACCGGTTTTTTAGTGGGCTGAGATTGGATGACGTTTTAAAAGAGAAGGCATTTACTAACTTAGAGCATTTGCATCCTCCAAACCGTCCAAACGTTCTCAGCCGCGTCCTTCAAAGCCGCTTTTTATTCCGTGTGGCTCAATATGATGTTCGGCGCCCCGAGCCCGTCACGCCAGACACAACGAAAAGCGATGCTGGTAGTGGCGGGACCGACGCGTCAGCACCACAGGAAAAATCCGTCCCCTCTCCCGCCACATCGCGCCTCTCCCGCCACGCATTTCTGTCATCCCAACATATTTGACATATCCCGCCGATTCATTTGTCCCTCCCGTCGTCGCTACGCTGTTCCTCCCGTCGCCGCTACCCTCTCCCCATCCATGGCGCCGCCGACAGCCCCCCAAAAAATGGCCAAGAAAGCGGCCAAGAAGCCATCAGGCAATGAGACGAAAGGGGCGAAGGCGCCCTTCGCGAAGCCGCGGAAGGCGCCGGCTCCGAAGAAGAAGCCGGAAGGCTGGACCGATGATCAGTGGCATCAAGACTTTCTGCGCCGGAAGCTGTCGACGGCGGAGCGGAAAGGACGGAGGGCGACGCAGCAGGATAAGAAGGCGTTGGCGGCGCGCGCGCACCAGCATGTGCTGGCCGGGTGTATCGCTGCCACCAACGCGAGCCCATGGAGTACGTCGGCGCCGGTGTACGTTCCAGGAGTGGTTTCTCCGTTGACATCCGGGTTCTACAACGACGGCCCCTCCACCACTCCTGGGTGTGTGACGCCAAACTTGTCGCCGCACTACCAGGATACGCTGCCGCATGGCGGCTTTCACCCCAACTCCCTCTTCTACTCCCCGGCGTATGAGCAAGGGCCCTAGCGCGAGCCAGGACCCGGTCCGGACGGCGCCCCGTTCACTGGCCGCAGGGGCCCGCTCGAATTCGACGGCGCCGGTACTGAGGAGGAGGAGGGGAGGGGGTGGAGGACGACGATGAGGATGAAGAGGGCGGCGACGAAGAGGACGACGAGGGTGCCGGTGAGGATGTCGATGATCTCGTGGAGGTTGACGCGGACAGCATGAGGAAGAAGAAGAAGGCGTCGGGCACACGAGGCCCCAAGTGGACGCCTCTAGAGGATCAATGTATGTGCGAGTCGTGGTCGACTGTGAGCCATGACTCCATCATCGGCGCCAACTAAAAGTAAGGGAAGTATTGCGCGAGGATCAAGGCCGAGTTCGATGAGCGCAAGCTGATCAACATCGACTACAACAAAGTGTCAATGAAGAGGAGCCAAAAGGCAATGTCGACGCGATGTGCCATCATCCAGGCGTCGGTGAACTTATTCCATGGGTTCTATCACGAGATTGAGACCAGAGGCGACAGCAGTGTCGACATCAGCCAAATGGTACGACTCTTTCTTACATAATTTGTAGCACCTACATTTTGTTTGATGAAATGATTGCGCTTCCTTTGGTTAGTTTGACAAGGTCATAGATTTGTACCGGAAGAACTCGGTGAAAGATCGAGATGTCGCCTAGAGGGGGGGTGAATAGGAAATTACAAACTCTTGCGGATTTGTCTTGTAAGAATGCGGAATTAAACTAACATTTAGTTTACAAGCACAAACCCTAAATATGCTAAGCTCAACTAAGTGTAACAATGGCAACTAGAGCTAAGCAAGATAGGCACAAGATATATGTAGCACAAGTGATAGCAAGATATATGTACTTCAAGCACGATGGCTATCACAAGGAAAGAGAGCTCGGGTATAGAGATAACCGAGGCACGCGGAGACGAGGATGTATTTCCGTGTTCCCTTCCTTTGCAAGAAGGTACGTCACGTTTGGAGGAGTGGAGGTCCACGAAGGATTCCCCGCGCCACGAAGGCTCACCCTATTCTCCGAACCACACCCACGAAGGATAATGGCCCTTTCCTTATGGTTAGCTTTTCCTCCGCTCCGGAGATGGCAAGCTCCACAACCACTTCACAAGCTCCACGAAGGAGAAGCCCGGCCTCTTCACAATCTTCTTGAAGAGATCACCGGAGCACCAACCGCCAAGCCAACTAGGAGGTCTCCCTCCAAGAGTAACAAGCTCACGGTCTCTCACTCGAACTAATCGTGGTGGAGAGCTCAACACTATGCAATGATGCAAAGCAAGAACTGGAGGTGTTCAAGTCCTTCACTCTCAAATCCCACCCAAACAACAAATGCTAGGATGAGATTGGAGAGGAAGAACAATGGGGAAAGTCAACAAAAGACTCCAAGATCTAGATCCCAAGAGTTCCCCTCACTTAGAGAAGAAATGGTTTGGTGGAAGTGTAGATCTAGATCTCCTCTCTTAGATCCCTCAAGAATGAGCAAGAATCATGGGGGGAACAAGAGAGAGAGAGCAAGTTCTTCAAATGCAACAATGGAGGAGAGAGAATAGAAAGAACTAACTCAGCCCAAGGTGGAAGAAGGGCTATTTATAGCCCAAGAGCAAATATAACCGTTGGGGAAACGTTGGGCTGAGTCAACCGTCGAGGAGCCCGGTCAACCGGACCACAGACCGGTCCGCCCGGTGCAGGGCCGGTCGGACCGGACCAGGGACCGGACGAGCCGGTCCAACCGGGCTGCAGACCGGACCCCAACCGGAGCCAGGAAATGTCTTGCAAGCATCTCCTCGGTTGTCGTCGTAGCGCCCGGTTGGCGCCGGGAGGCGGTCCACTGCCCGGTCAGACCGGACGAGGGGCCGGACCCGGCCGGTCCAAACCGGGCCTGTGACCGGGCCATGACCGGGACACTTCTGTGTATTACAGTACATGGTCCGGTTGGCACTAGTCCACGGGCCGGTTTGAACCGGGCCCTCCGGTGGGATGGCCGGTCAAACCGGGCGAGAAACCGTGATAACTTTTGTGTCCGGACCCCGATTGACATGAAACCAATTTTGTTGGAAAGATAACGACGAATAGAAACCCAACAAAAAATGGAAATATGGAGACTCCTCACAGGATATTTTTAGATGTTTTTAGAGAGGGAGTCTCCCACCGTCAAGAAACGGCGAAGACGTCCAAACTCGAAACGCAATAGAAGATGCATGCGGATTCCGTTTTCGATGAACTTGGGCTTGTTGTAAAGCTAGCAACAAGCTCAAGAACCTCACAGAGAAACACCAAGAAGCAATAAGGATATGCAAAGTATGCAAAGGGTTGAGCTCCCTAAGACGATGTGATCAAGTTACCCAACCGAAAGCCCCTCTTAATAGTGCGGCTATCTATCCTATAATCCGGTCTCTCATCAACCACCTTGAGACCGGTAAAAGGAAAACCTATCAAGGCCATACCTTTGCCTTGCGCATCCCGCTTGATCTTGATGATAACTCTTCAAGCTCTACACAAGCCGGAATGCCTCACTTGATCAATGTTGCTTCGTGAAGACTCACAAATGCTCCCCCATACACTATGATGGGAAAGCTCCATTGATGCACATCTTCACATGTCCATTATCACCAAATGGACGGCAAGCTTCAAGCATGTGATCCACTCAAGATGCTCATCTTGAACTTTCCCAACTCAACCTTGTATCTTCTCATACTCACTTAAGATAGAGCATGGCTAATATTGAGTTCCACCTAAGAACTCCATCTTCATTTCTTCTTCTTGATCATGTCACATATGTATCTTTAAATCGATGATCTTGATGCCAATACACAAGGTGTATCTTTATCTTCATGGCATCCATACTTGAATCCAACACATGGAGTACAAGTAGTACCTATGAAATATTCCTTCATATAAACTCAATGAAAACATTAGTCCATAGGGGTTGTCATTAATTACCAGAACCACACATAGGGGCAATATACCCTTACACTCGGAAGGGCATAAGTCTTTCACGCTGATGCATTGCTATAGCAAGCTCAAAATGAACGAGAAATGACGGTTGAGGCGTCATTCGTTGTCGAAGGGGAAAGACGCCATTGATCTGGATGCGCATCTAGCAACATCGGCAAGACGCCCTATCGGCAACAAGGCTGCCAAGGCCGCGTTGGCCGACGCTGCATCGTCCGAGAAGACGCAGGCATTGATCACGAAATGCCTCGTCGAGGTCTCCTCGACCTTGCTCTCCCGCGACAAAAAGGCCGACAAAAGGTGGACGACGCTGCTCAAGAGGCAAGAGGAGAAGATGGAGCTTAAGAAATGCAGGGACGACATGTCCCTGCTGAGAGCGTCGATAGAAGGAATATCTCCTCGGACGTGGGCGGCGCACATCTTCTTCAAAGGCTAGATCCTCGATGACATCGAAGCCAAAATGGCGGCGTCCTAGGCGGCGGCCCAAGCAGCGGCAGCGGCAGCAACCCCGGAGGAAGAGTCGACAGACGCGTGTGCGACAACATCTGCTACTACACCTGCGTCGGCCTCTGCCTCGACGTCGGCGATGGAGCATGCACACCGGGTAGATCACGACGAGTTCATCGTGATCGACGGGCCTATGTCGACTCAGGATGCGCCGTCGGCGTCGGTGTCGCCCAACCCCTTCCCCTTCTTCTAATTCTTGCGTCTCCTGTAATATGATCGCGCGCCTAGTACTTTGATCGCCGCTACTCTGATCGTGATGACTTCGGCGGGAACAATCTCTTTTGAATGCAAACTATTTGAATTTTTGATTGCGGACGGCGTTTGGGGGACGCGGCTGGGAGCGACGTCCCCCAAACGCGGCACGAACAAAACTCATCCCCCAAACGCTCGATCCGGCGCCATTTGGGGGACGGTTTGGGGGACGCGACTGGAGATGCTCTTAGGCCTCTTATCCATCCATACGTTCTGCATCCAACGTTTGCTTCGGGAAATCCTATACCCCGCTCGCGGGAAATCCTATTTGACGCTCGATGCGTCTGTTAGCGCGGAAATGCGTGTGTCGACCGATGCAACGAACCAGCCCACCTAGCTAGCGACGGGGTTGACGGGAGGAGGAAGACGATGCCAAGGTCGACCGCCAAGAGGTGCTCGTCGCCGACGAAGACGATGCGGCTCGCTGCGGCGTCGCCGGCAGAGGTGAAGAAGAGAACTTAGAATTTAGGGTGGGTGGGATGCAGGTCGGGGAACTCGCCGGTGACGAGATCTTGGTGTTTCGGGAGGGGGTGCGAGGTGCCGGCCGGAGTTGGGTGAGGGGGTTTAGAGGGAGGCCAAGGCGGCGGTGGGCTGTGGTGGAGGAGGGAGGGACGGTGAGGCTCCGCGATAGCAGCCGACCGCGGGTGGCGGCAGCTGGCGGCCTGCCCGGCGGTGGGTAGGGAGGGCGGGGGCTAAAGTTGCGTTCTGTTTAATGGAGAAAATACGGAGGAAGAAGACGATCGGTAGCGGGCCGCGGCGTAACAGCGATTTCTGCGTGTGTCCATGCGCTCGCGGACACAATAGCAGTGGCGGAGCCACGTTTTGGCTGTGTAGTCATTTGACTACACAGTATTTCAGAACATAGGCAGAAATTATGTAAAAGAATACAAAAAAGTCGATAAATGAATATATTTGACTACATAATTTTAAAATGACTACACAATGTTAATGTCCTGGCTCCGTCACTGCACAATAGGCGTTGCATAGGAGCTCCCCCGCTCGTGTGCATGCAGGATTGATGCGCGCACGCAGGGACTCCTCTGGATCGCTTTTGTTGGGTTCCCCCAATCGACCAGAGAGGTTATATGCAGTTTTTCCATTTTCCTATTAATTGCAACTGTTTAAATATGTTTCAGATTTAGAACTTTTCAAAAAAAAATACAAAATTATATCTAAAAAAGTTTGGACTACAAAAGTGTAAAAATTTGAAATTTTCTCATATTTGAAAATTGCTCGAATTGAAGTTTGCTCGAATTTGGAAATTTCTCCAACTTGAAATTTGCTTGAATTTGAAATTTACTTAAATTTCAAATTTTCTCGAATTTGAAAGATATGTTTAAAATTAGGAAAGGGAAAAAGACAGACGAGGGCTAAATTTACTCCTATTCCCGCCTAATGCGGGCGCCCGTCGAGCAATTTTTGGAGTGCAAGTGTTCTCTGGGAAACTGTAACTGGTAGGTACTTAGGCCATCTCAAACGGGGCGCGCAAACGAAACGCGGGGAGACCGTTTGCGACTGTTCGGTCGAAAAATGTGTCTCCACTAGGCCCAGCTGTAAGATGCATAGTGACCGGGCCGTCCGCCTGGACACAAACGCGGTGCATATTTGCGTCTCGGTGGACGCTACGCGGTCGCGCCGCATGACCGCTCGGTTTTCCCACAGGCCCGCCTGACAGCGACCTAGAAGCATGTTTCGAGCGCATCGCTTCCACGGACGTCGCTTCGGCGGTCTTTGCTTTCGCGTATGCACCGCAACCTTCATCATCAATGCCGCCGCTTCCTCTTCTGCAAGCGCACTGACGGGCGGTGGCTGGACTTCTGCGCCACCATCAATGCCATTGTGTCTCCCGCGCGTCTGGTCTTTAAAAGGCAAACGACATCGTCCCTGCCATCGCCCACAGCACCGACACCTCCGCTCTCATCCTCACCACTGATGGCGTGTAACTCACACGTTCGTTGGGAACCCCAAGAGGAAGGTATGATGCGCACAGCAGCAAGTTTTCCCTCAGAAAGAAACCAAGGTTTAATCGAACCAGGAGGAGCCAAGAAGCACGTTGAAGGTTGATGGTGGCGAAATGTGATGCGGCGCAACACCAGGGATTCCGGCGCCAACGTGGAACCTACACAACACAACCAAAGTACTTTGCCCCAACGAAACAGTGAGGTTGTCAATCTCACCGGCTTGCTGTAACAAAGATTAACCGTATTGTGTGGAAGATGATTGTTTGCAAGAAAACAGTAAAACAAGTATTGCAGTAGATTGTATGCGATGTAAAGAATAGGACCGGGGTCCACAGTTCACTAGAGGTGTCTCTCCCATAAGATAAAAGCATGTTGGGTGAACAAATTACAGTCGGGCAATTGACAAATAGAGAAGGGCATAACAATGCATATACATGATATGATAAATATAGTGAGATTTAATTGGGCATTACGACAAAGTACATAGACCGCCATCCAACCGCATCTATGCCTAAAAGTCCACCTTCAGGTTATCATCCGAACCCCATTCAGTATTAAGTTGCAAAGCAACAGACAATTGCATTAAGTATGGTGCGTAATATAATCGACAACTACATCCTTAGACATAGAATCAATGTTTTATCCCTAGTGGCAACAGCACATCACAACCTTAGAACTTATGTCACTGTCCCAGTGTCAATGAAGGCATGAACCCACTATCGAGCATAAATACTCCCTCTTGGAGTTAAGAGCAAAAACTTGGCCAGAGCCTCTACTAATAACGGAGAGCATGCAAGATCATAAACAACACATAAACAATAGATTGATAATCACCATAACATAGTATTCTCTATCCATCGGATCCCGACAAACACAACATATAGTATTACAGATAGATGATCTTGATCATGTTAGGCAGCTCACAAGATCCAACAATGAAGCACAATTAGGAGAAGACGACCATCTAGCTACTGCTATGGACCCATAGTCCAGGGGTGAACTACTCACTCATCACTCCGGAGGCGACCATGGCGGTGTAGAATCCTCCGGGAGATGAATCCCCTCTCCGGCAGGGTGCCGGAGGCGATCTCCGAATCCCCCGAGATGGGATTCGGCGGCGGTGTCTTTGGAAGGTTTTCCGTATCGTGGCTCTCGGTACTGGGGGTTTCGCGACGGAGGCTATTTGTAGGCGGAAGGGCAAGTCAGGGGGCCACACGAGGGCCCCACATGACAGGGCCGCGCGGCCAAGACCTAGGCCGCGCCGCCCTGTTGTGGCGGCGCCTCGTGGCCCCACTTCGACTCTCCTTCGGTCTTCTGGAAGCTTCGTGCAAAAATAGGACCCTGGGCGTTGATTTCGTCCAATTCCGAGAATATTTCGTTACTAGGATTTCTGAAACCAAAACAGCAGAAACAATGGCTCTTCGGCATCTTGTTAATAGGTTAGTTCAGAAAATGCGTAAATACGACATATAATGTGCATAAAACATGTAGATATCATCAATAATGTAGCATGGAACATAAGAAATTATCGATACGTTGGAGACGTATCAGCATCCCCTTAGTTCTGCTCGTCCCGAGCATGTAAAACGATAACAAAGATAATTTCTGAAGTGACATGCCATCATAATCTTGGTCATATTATTTGTAAACATATGTAATGAATGCAGCGATCAAAACAATGGTAATGACATGAGTAAACAAATGAATCATAAAGCGAAGACTTTTCATGAATAGTACTTCAAGACAAGCATAAATAAGTCTTGCATAAGAGTTAACTCATAAAGCAATAAATGAAAGTAAAGGTATTGAAGCAACACAAAGGAAGATTAAGTTTCAGCGGTTGCTTTCAACTTATAACATGTATATCTCATGGATATTGTCAACATAGAGTAATATAACAAGTGCAATATGCAAGTATGTAGGAATCAATGCACAGTTCACACAAGTGTTTGCTTCTTAAGGTGGAGAGAGATAGGTAAACTGACTCAACAATAAAAGTAAAAGAATGGTCCTTCAAAGAGGAAAGCATCGATTGCTGTATTTGTGCTAGAGCTTTTATTTTGAAAACAAGAAACAATTTTGTCAACGGTAGTAATAAAGCATATGAGTTATGTAAATTATATCTTACAAGTTGCAAGCCTCATGCATAGTATACTAATAGTGCACGCACCTTGTCCTACTTAGCTTGGACTACCGGATCTTTGCAATGCCATGTTTCAACCAAGTGTCACAAAGGGGTACCTCCATGCCACTGTACAAAGGTCTAAGGAGAAAGCTCGCATTTTGGATTTTTCGCTTTTGATTATTCTCAACTTAGACATCCATACCGGGACAACATGGACAACAGATAATGGACTCCTCTTTAATGCATAAGCATGTAGCAACAATTATTATTCATATGAGATTGAGGATATATGTCCAAAACTGAAACTTCAACCATGACTCATGGCTTTAGTTAGCGGCCCAATGTTCTTCTCTAACAATATGCATGCTCCAATCATTAAGGTGGTAGATCCTTCAGATAAGACGGACATGCATAGCAACTCACATGATATTCAACAAAGAATAGTTGATGGCGTCCCCAGAAGCATGGTTATCGCACAACAAGCAACTTAATAAGAGATAAAGTGCATAAGTACATATTCAATACTACGATAGTTTTTAAGGCTATTTTGTCCCATGAGCTATATATTGCAAAGGCGAATGATGGAATTTTTAAAGGTAGCACTCAAGCAATTTACTTTGGAATGGCGGAGAAATACCATGTAGTAGGTAGGTATGGTGGACACAAATGGCATAGTGGTTGGCTCAAGATTTTGGATGCATGAGAAGTATTCCTCTCGATACAAGGTTTAGGCTAGCAAGGTTATTTGAAGCAAACTCAAGGATGAACCGGTGCAGCAAAACTCACATAAAAGACATATTGTAAACATTATAAGACTCTACACCGTCTTCCTTGTTGTTCAAAACTCAATACTAGAATTATCTAGACCTTAGAGAGACCAAATATGCAAACCAAATTTTAGCAAGCTCTATGTATTTCTTCATTAATAGGTGCAAGGCATATGATGCAAGAGCTTAAACATGAGCACAACAATTGCCAAGTATCACATTATCCAAGACATTTTAGAATTACTACATGTAGCATTTTCCAATTCCAACCATATAACAATTTAACGAAGAAGAAACTTCGCCATGAACATTATGAGTAAAGCCTAAGGACATATTTGTCCATATGCAACAGCGGAGCGTGTCTCTCTCCCACAAAGTGAATGCTAGGATCCATTTTATTCAAACAAAAACAAAAACAAAAACAAACCGACGCTCCAAGTAAAGAACACAAGATGTGGACCGAATAAAAATATAGTTTCGGGGAGGAACGATGATGTTGTCGATGAAGAAGGATGCCTTGGGCATCCCCAAGCTTAGACGCTTGAGTCTTCTTAAAATATGCAGGGGTGAACCACGGGGCATCCCTAAGCTTAGAGCTTTCACTCCTCTTGATCATAGTATATCATACTCCTCTCTTGACCCTTGAAAACTTCCTTCACACCAAACTTCAAGCAAACTCATTAGAGGGTTAGTGCACGATTAATAATTCACATATTCAGAGGTGACACAAACATTCTTTTCACTTCTGGACATTGCATAAAGCTACTGGACATTAATGGATCAAAGAAATTCATCCAACATAGCAAAAGAGGCAATGCGAAATAAAAGGCAGAATCTATCAAAAACAGAACAGTTCGTAAAGACGAATTTTAAAATGGCACCAGACTTGCTCAAATGGAAAAACTCAAAACTAATGAAAGTTGCGTATATCTGAGGATCACGCTCGTAAATTGGCAGATTTTTTCGAATTTTCTAAAGAGACTTGTGCCCAGATTCGTGACAGACAGCAATGCTGTTTCTGCGCAGCGATCCCAAATATAACATCAACTTTGACATAGAAACTTTACTTGGCACAAAAACATGATAAGGAGAGGTTGCTACAGTAGTAAACAACTTCCAAGATTCAAATATAAAACAAAGTACTGTAGTAAAAACATGGGTTGTCTCCCATAAGCGCTTTTCTTTAACGCCTTTCAGCTAGGCGCAGAAAGTGCAAATCAAGTAATATCAAGAGTAGAAGCATCAACATCATAGCTTGTTCTAATAATAGAATCAAAAGGCAACTTCATTCTCTTTCTAGGGAAGTGTTCCATACCTTTCTTGAGAGGAAATTGATATTTAATATTACCTTCCTCATATCAATAACAGCACCAACGGTTCGAAGAAAAGGTCTTCCCAACACAATAGGACAAGATGCATTGCATTCGATATCCAAGACAACAAAATCAACGGGGACAATGTTATTGTTAACCGTAATGCGCACATTATCAATCCTCCCCAAAGGTTTCTTTTTAACATTATCGGCAAGATTAACATCCAAATAACAATTCTTCAATGGTGACAAGTCAAGCATATCATAAATCTTTTTAGGCATAACAGAAATACTTGCACCAAGATCACATAAAGCATTACATTCAAAGTAATTGAATTTCATTTTAATGATGGGCTCCCAACCATCTTCTAACTTTCTAGGAATAGAAGTTTCAAGTTTTAGTTTCTCTTCTCTAGCTTTTATGAGAGCATTTGTAATATGTTTTGTAAAGGCTAAATTTATAGCACTAGCATTAGGACTTTTAGCAAGCTTTTGTAAGAACTTTATAACTTCAGAGATGTGGCAATCATCAAAATCTAAATCATTACGAGCTACAGCAATGGGATCATTGTTCCCAAGGTTGGAAAAAATTTCAGCAGTTTTATCACAAGCAGTTTCAGCAGTTTTAGCAATTTCAGGCAGTTTTGTACGCTTTGCACTAGGAGTAGAAACATTGCCAACACCAATTATTTTACCATTGATAGTAGGAGGTGCAGCAACATGTGAATCATTATCATTACTAATGGTGGTAATAGTCCAAACTTTAGCTACATTATTCTCTTTAGCTAGTTTTTCATTTTCTTCTCTATCCCACCTAGCACGCAATTCAGCCATTAATCTTATATTCTCATTAATTCTAACTTGGATGGCATTTGCTGTAGTAGTAATCTTATTATCAATATCATCATTAGGCATAACTTTCAATTTTAATAACTTAACATCAGAGGCAAGTCTATCAACTCTAGAAGCAAGAATATCAATTTTATCAAGCTTTTCCTCAACAGATTTGTTAAAAGCAGTTTGTGTACTAATAAATTATTTAAGCATAGCTTCAAGACCAGAGGGTACACTCCTATTATTGTTGTAAGAATTCCCATAAGAATTACCATAACCATTACCATTAGCAGAAGGATATGGCCTATAGTTATTACCAGAGTTGTTCCTATAAGCATTGTTGTTGAAATTATTATTTTTAATGAAATTCGCATCAACATTTTCTTCTTGAGAAACCAATGAGGCTAAAGGAACATTATTTGGATCAACATTAGATCTACCATTCAAAAGCATAGACATAATCACATCAATCTTATCACTCAAGGAAGAGGTTTCTTCAACAGAATTTACCTTCTTACCTTGTGGAGCTCTTTCCGTGTGCCATTCAGAGTAATTTACCATCATATCATCAAGAAGTTTTGTAGCCACCCCAAAGTGATGGACATAAAGGTACCTCCAGCAGCTGAATCCAATAAATTCCGCGAAGAAAAATTTAGTCCTGCATAGAAGGTTTGGATGATCATGGGTTGGGCAATTCTTTACCAAAGTTTTCATTCTCTCCCATGCTTGAGCAACATGTTCAGTATCTAATTGCTTAAAATTCATTATGCTACTTCTCAAAGATATAATTTTAGCGGGAGAATAATATCTACCAATAAAAGCATCCTTACATTTAGTCCATGAATCAATACTATTCTTAGGCAAAGATAGCAACCAATCTTTAGCTCTTCCTCTTAATGAGAAAGGAAACACTTTCAATTTAATAATATCACCATCTACATCCTTATACTTTTGCATTTCACAAAGTTCAACAAAATTATTAAGATGGGCAGCAGCATCATCAGAACTAGCACCAGAAAATTGATCTCTCATAACCAGGTTCAGTAAAGCAGGTTTAATTTCAAAGAATTCTGTAGCAGGGTAGGGCAATAGGTGTGCATAGGAAATCATTATTATTTGTGTTTGTGAAGTCACACAACTTAGTATTTTCAGGGGTATTCATTTTAGCAACAGTAAATAAAGCGAACTAGATAAAGTAAATGCAAGTAACTAATTTTTTTGTGTTTTTGATATAGAGAGCAAGACAGTAAATAAAGTAAAAGTAGCAACTATTTTTTGTGTGTTTTGTTTAGGTGCAGCAAACAAAGTAGTAAATAAAATAAAGCAAGACAAAAACAAAGTAAAGAGATTGAGAAGTGGAGACTCCCCTTGCAGCGTGTCTTGATCTCCCCGGCAACGTCGCCAGAAAAAGAGCTTGATGGCGTGTAACTCACACGTTCGTTGGGAACCCCAAGAGGAAGGTATGATGCGCACAGTAGCAAGTTTTCCCTCAGAAAGAAACCAAGGTTTAATCGAACCAGGAGGAGCCAAGAAGCACGTTGAAGGTTGATGGTGGCGAAATGTGATGCGGCGCAACACCAGGGATTCCGCGCCAACGTGGAACCTACACAACACAACCAAAGTACTTTGCCCCAACGAAAGCAGTGAGGTTGTCAATCTCACCGTTGTAACAAAGGATTAAGCGTATTGTGTGGAAGATGATTGTTTGCAAGAAAACAGTAAAACAAGTATTGCAAGAGATTGTATGCGATGTAAAGAATAGGACCGGGGTCCACAGTTCACTAGAGGTGTCTCTCCCATAAGATAAAAGCATGTTGGGTGAACAAATTACAGTCGGGCAATTGACAAATAGAGAAGGGCATAACAATGCATATACATGATATGATAAATATAGTGAGATTTAATTTGGCATTACGACAAAGTACATAGACCGCCATCCAACGTCATCTATGCCTAAAAAGTCCACCTTCAGGTTATCATCCGAACCCCATTCAGTATTAAGTTGCAAAGCAACATACAATTGCATTAAGTATGGTGCGTAATGTAATCGACAACTACATCCTTAGACATAGAATCAATGTTTTATCCCTAGTGGCAACAGCACATCACAACCTTAGAACTTTCTCTCACTGTCCCAGGTGTCAATGAAGGCATGAACCCACTATCGAGCATAAATACTCCCTCTTGGAGTTAAGAGCAAAAACTTGGCCAGAGCCTCTACTAATAACGGAGAGCATGCAAGATCATAAACAACACATAAACAATAGATTGATAATCACCATAACATAGTATTCTCTATCCATCGGATCCCGACAAACACAACATATAGTATTACAGATAGATGATCTTGATCATGTTAGGCAGCTCACAAGATCCAACAATGAAGCACAATTAGGAGAAGACGACCATCTAGCTACTGCTATGGACCCATAGTCCAGGGGTGAACTACTCACTCATCACTCCGGAGCGACCATGGCGGTGTAGAGTCCTCCGGAGATGAACCTCTCCGGCAGGGTGCCGGAGGCGATCTCCAATCCCCGAGATGGGATTCGCGGCGGCGCGTCTCGGGAAGGTTTTCCGTATCGTGGCTCTCGGTACTGGGGGTTTCGCGACGGAGGCTATTTGTAGGCGGAAGGGCAAGTCAGGGGCCACACGAGGGCCCCACATGACAGGGCCGCGCGACCAAGACCTAGGCCGCGCCGCCCTGTTGTGGCGGCGCCTCGTGGCCCCACTTCCTCTCCTTCGGTCTTGGAAGCTTCGTGCAAAAATAGGACCCTGGGCGTTGATTTCGTCCAATTCCGAGAATATTTCGTTACTAGGATTTCTGAAACCAAACAGCAGAAAACAGCAACGGCTCTTCGGCATCTTGTTAATAGGTTAGTTCTAGAAAATGCGTAAATACGACATATAATGTGCATAAAACATGTAGATATCATCAATAATGTAGCATGGAACATAAGAAATTATCGATACGTTGGAGACGTATCAACCACCGCGCGCCGCCGCATCACCATGGGGAAGAAAAAATACGACTCAGAGGCGTTCGGTATTGGCGTGAAGAAGGATCAGCGGATGAACAGGGTGCCGCTCCCCGTCGATATGGCGCGGGTATTGCACGCAAACTAAGTGACGTGCCACCGCTGGGGGGGTGGACGTGCACCTGCCTGGCGGCGGCCGGGGCTCAGCTGCTGCCGGATGCCTGTCCTGCCGGTGCCTCATCACGAGCCACAGAGGAGCGCCGAGATCTGGCGCAGGCGGCGGTACCTGCCGCCGGACCTCCGCGGCGATCCTGCCTTCGCCGTGGACTCCAATCAATGGAACACCTGACGCGAGACCGAGGAGGATCCGAGGAGGAAGGCGGGCTTCCTCAGCGACCGAGATTTCCGGTTTGAGCGGCTACCGCCGTCTGCGCGCCCGCCTCCTCGTCAAACACGGCAGCTGCCGGTCCTCCTTCGCCTCCCCAGGACAACGACGATGACAATGCGTTGGACTACCAGAACGAGGAGGCCAAGGACGACTCAGACGACTTTGTCGCCTGCGTCTTCCACGACTGGCAGGCATCCATGTCGGAGGGCAGGAAATTCGACTTCCCGTCGGCGATGAGCGAAGAGGAGATCGAGAGGCTCGCCGTCCTCGTGTCGCAGGTGGACCGACCTGTGCAGGCGCCACTGCACCGGTACGCCACCGACATCATGCCGCAAGTCCTCACAGCGGAAGAGACCATACAACAGGCGCTGTAGAACTCGGCCCCGCACCCGCCGCCGCCTCCACCTCCGTCGTTCAGCCCGTGGGCTGCTCCAGCTCCACCATCGTCTGTCAACCCGTGGGCTGCTCCACCTCCACCTCGACCACCAGTGACACCAGTCGTATGTTCCGCTTGTTGCCAAGTGGACATGGAAGATACCGGAATTCGTCGTGCTCGGGCTTCCAGGAGATCGACCTAAAGAGGTTCCAGGAGCTAACAGTTGTTAAATGTAAAAAAGGGTACCCACACTTATTGAATTTCTTGCTAAAGAACATTATTTTTCTACTAGAAAAAAAAAGAGTCAGGCTAGTGATATCATGCATCTTTGTTGTGAATCCGTATGTTGCTACCGTCCAGACTAGTGGTCGTGTAATTGGTGAGAAGGTTTTCACCTATACTTGTGCAATATATGGTCTTTAGAGCATTTTTAACAGATGATATATAAATTAGGCTGGTGCCAACGCGGGCTGGAGGCGGGGCGGTACCGCCCGCGTCGGGGCGAGAGGCAGGCGAGAGGCGGGCGAGTCGGCAGCGGCGGGCGGTGGATCCACCGCCCGGCGGTAGCGCCCGCTACCGCCCTGCTGCCGCCCACGCTGGGGGCGAGAGGGGCGAGAGGGGGGCGAGAGGCAGGCGGCAGCGTTGGCAGGCCGGGGCGAGAGGCAGGGCAAGAGGGAGGGGTAACGGCTAGCTGAGGTGGCGCGATCTGATTCGTCCACGTCAGCTAGCCTTTGGGGTAGCCGTTGCTGGTTCAAAAAATTCAAAAAAAAGCCAAAAACCCCAAAATTTCATCCCCAACCCCTATAAATACCCCCCATATGGTTTCACTCATTCCACACCTCACTTCATCTCCTCCACTCTCCATTTCCACTCCTCTCAACGCCATGTCTTCGTCTAGCAGCAGTTCGAGCGACGGAATGGAGGGTGATATGATCGGTGCATTCCAGGCGGAGTATGAGGAGGCGATGCTCAACCTCGAGGCGGAGCCAAGACGGCCGCGACGCCGCCGAGAGTTCATCAGGCGTGATCGTCTGGGTGCCCACGATCGGCTCTACGAGGACTACTTCGCCGACGACTGCAATTATCCTCCGAGCTTCTTTCGGCGAAGGTATCGGATGAGGCGATCCCTTTTTCTACGCATTGTGGATAGATTGGGTGAATACTCTCCGTATTTCACCCAAAGAGTTGATGCTCTCAACCGTGCTGGTTTTTCCCCCTACAAAAGTGTACACAACAATGTCGGCCCTGCGATACACAACAATGCACCACCAAGCCTAGCAGCCAGGATTCAGATGGACAACGAAATGAGGGACTCACCGATGTATACACAGCTCCAGCATGATTTGATTGAGCATGTGTGGGCTAATGCCTAGATTATGTAATTTTTTCAAATTTTTATGTAATTTTATGTAATTTTTTTTATAATGTAATCGGTAACAATTTTAGTTGAATAAAATAATTTTCTTGCATTATTTTGAATGTTGTAATCTGAAAAAGAAATGTTGATGTCAAGGAGAGAGAAAAGCTGATGTGGAGGAGAGAGAAGTGAGAGCTGGCACTATAGCCCGTGCACTGGCACCGTGGGGTGAGAGTGGGGTGAGATTGGGGTGAGAATGAAGGAAAAAGTTGACGTGGCGGGTGAGAGTGGGATGGTGCATTGGCACCAGCCTTATACATCACCAGAAAGTGGATTATAGGTCCTCTGCAGTTCTTGGTTTACAAGATGTAAAATAGGGCACCAAAACTTGAATATATGGCTGATGTGTTTGACGTGAGCATGACGTTAGCACAGGGTCAAAGAGCATGCTCACGAGTCACGACAAAAGAGAGCTGGGACATGGGGTGTGGTTTGCGTTCGACACTGGGCTTCCCGACAAACCAAATAGTGGCGGCGCCATGACCTATTTGTCGCCTCTGGCGACGAGCTACCACGGCGGCGCTTGGCAGGTCTCGTCGGGACGGTGACTCGAAGCGAGAGGAAGGGGAAAATGGGTCAGGACGGTGACTTGGAGCGAGAGGGTGGGGGAAAAGGGGTCCACGAGGACCGCAAGCTCACCCTCGGCGGGAGTGGCTTGACAATGGCCAAAGTTCGAAACGACGGCGACGCATGCGACAAAGTAGGGCGCCGCGCGTGATTCCTTGGAGTGGACGGCACGGTGCTTTGATGTGGAGCTCAAGGTCAACTCGGTGACGATCGACGGCGGCGGTCATAGAAACAAGGAGGAGCGCGTGGGCACAAATATTCAGGGCGACTGTTGGGATGGGCATGAGGGTGGGATTTGTTATATTTGTCATAGGGAGGATCCGTCAGTTTCATTCATACTAGGAGTACTTTCGTCTCATGAAAGTTATCTGAAATTTGTCAAAATTTGGATGTACGTATAATTTCAGTATGAAGAGTTATATTTCAATTTTGTCAAATCTCAAACAAGTTTCATGACACGAAAGGAGTATCTCTATCTTAAAATAGATGTCTTAGTTTTATCTAAATATGGATATATGTAAAGTTTTTTTTTTGATATGATATGTAAAGTTTTAGATGTATTTTAATTGTAGATTTTTAAGACGGATGACCTTTTGAAGATGTAAAAATTCCCGAAAGTTGCAAAACTCACTGCGTACCGAAAAGGTGCCCCTTATAACGGAAAACCCATACTCTGTTCGCTGCGTCCTTTCCAACACGCAATCCGAGCCTGCCACGCTGCCTTGATTTCTATCCACTTCGTAAGAGCCGGGTCGCAGGCTCGGAGCAGCATGGAGATAAGCCGTTGCTCTTCTCGTTTGGAGCAACGGAACCTATCCATTCGATCGATCCACTGGCCCAAAGGTGTCCGCCCGGCTGCGCCTATAAATATTCGTGCAATCCACACCACAGCTCAAGCAGCAGATCAGTAGCAAAGCCAGCAGATAGCAGAAGAGAAATAGCAAATGGGGAAGCGTTCGGCCAGGCGGGCCAGCCACTTGGTCTTCGTGTTGCTTTGCCTGGGCTCCTGCTTGGCCCAAGCACAGATCCTCTTCCAGGTACGTACATGTGCATCGTAGAGCACATTCATCTGAGATCATATTTATGGATACAAAGTTCCTGATGTCTACATGGTTATGCAGGGGTTTAACTGGGAGTCGTGGAAGAAGCAAGGTGGGTGGTACAACTTTCTGGAAGGACACGTGAGCGACATCGCCTCGTCTGGTGCCACGCATGTCTGGCTCCCGCCGCCGTCGCACTCTGTGGCGCCGCAGGGGTACATGCCTGGTCGGCTCTACGACCTCAACTCCTCCAAGTACGGCACGGCAGCGGAGCTCAAGTCCCTCATCGCCGCCTTCAACGCCAAGGGCGTCCAGTGCGTGGCTGACATCGTCATCAACCACCGGTGCGCCGACTACAAGGACAGCCGCGGCATCTACTGCGTCTTCGAGGGCGGCACGCCCGACACCCGCCTCGACTGGGGCCCCGACATGGTCTGCAGCGACGACACACAGTACTCCAACGGCCGTGGCCACCGCGACACCGGCGCTGGCTTCGCTGCCGCCCCGGACATCGACCACCTCAACGCGCGCGTCCAGAAGGAGCTCTCCGACTGGCTCAACTGGCTCAAGTCCGACCTCGGCTTCGCCGGCTGGCGCCTCGACTTCGCCAAGGGATACTCCGCGGACGTCGCCAAGGTGTACGTGGATAACACCAAGCCGACCTTCGTGGTCGCCGAGATATGGAGCAACCTGCGCTACGACGGCAACGGCGAGCCGTCGCGCAACCAGGACGTGGACAGGCAGGAGCTGGTGAACTGGGCGCAGACCGTGGGCGGTCCTGCCTCGGCGTTCGACTTCACCACCAAGGGCGAGCTGCAGGCGGCGGTGCAGGGCGAGCTGTGGCGGATGAAGGACGGCAGCGGCAAGGCTCCAGGAATGATCGGGTGGATGCCGGAGAGGGCCGTCACCTTCGTCGACAACCACGACACCGGCTCCACCCAGAACTCGTGGCCCTTCCCCTCCGATAAGGTCATGCAGGGCTACGCCTACATACTGACACACCCAGGAGTTCCATGTATTGTAAGTACTCAACTGACTCCACCATGGCCTAACTAGCTAGCCATGTCAAATATATCAGCACGACTTCCATATTAACATCCTCTTGGCCTTTGTGTACAGTTCTACGACCACGTGTTCGACTGGAACCTGAAGCAGGAGATCAGCGCACTGGCTGCCGTCAGGTCGAGAAACGGGATTCATCCGGGCAGCAAGCTGAACATCCTCGCCGCCGAGGGAGACGTCTACGTGGCGATGGTCGATGACAAAATTATCACGAAGATTGGGTCACGCAATGATCTCGGGAGCTTGATCCCGTCGGACTTCCATGTCGTCGCACATGGGAACAACTACTGCGTCTGGGAGAAGAGTGGCCTCAGAGTGCCAGCGGGGCGGCATCGCTAGCTAGCTACAGGACTATTTTATGCATCGAACAAGAGCTTTAAACGAGACTAAATAATTGGGAACAAGATTATAGTGCGATTTTTTTTCCTTCAGCAAAGTCTTGAAACAAGATTTTTTTTTTGTCCGACGGAGACTTTTGTATCGGCGAGCAAAATGAATGAAACTGGCCATGATGACCATATACATTGCATAACGTTTTGTACTCGCTAAAAACCTTGGAACAAAGGGCGCGTTTGGTTGCAAGCATCAGGCCAGCAATTTTCGGTCCGTTCACCTGTAGAAAAAAGGGCTTTAGTCCCGGTTTGCAACGGCCATTAGTCGTGGTTGCGCAACCGCGACTAAGGAAGCGCGACTAAAGGGCCTCTTTTTTTGCGGTTGCTTACGAACCGCGACTAAAGGCCCCGCCACGTGGGCGGCTGGCATGCGCCGGGGCGAAGGACCTTTAATCCCGGTTTGTAACACGAACCGGGACTAAAGGCTATTTCGAGTAATTTTTTTTAATTCATTTGGGTTTCTAATTATTTTTCACTCCCTCTTTTTTTTCTATTTTTTAGAATTTCTACTATTTCTGTTATTTGCATAGTTTAGTCTCTATCTCTAACTACACTTATCTCTAGTCAAATTACATACTCGTGGTCAAACTTCCCGCTCGGTCACCCATCCTCCCACTACTCTAGCACTAGCACGCTTAACTTCCGAGTTCCATCCCGTTCCGCATCCAAGTGCTTCGCGCGCATGTATGTGATAGTAGTATCATATCAATTCTATTAACATGTTGGTCGATGTCACATTTCTTTATTGTTTGAATTTCAAATAATTCTTTTAATAAACAAAAGTAATGATGTAATAATCTTGAATAAATAAATAAACATTAACTTTTTAATTTGCATTATTTTTAATTTAATTAATTAAATATATTTTTTGCCAAACCTAAAACCTAAAAATTTGAAAATCTAAAAATTGGGTAAAAATGATAGTAATCTTTATGCAGGATGCAATTATTAATTTTAGGTTTTTTAAAAATAAAAAATATATAAAATCCGTAATTTATAGCAAAAACTAAAATCTTCCTGCTTTCATATTTTCATTTGGAATTTTGAGAATCTAAAAATTGGCTAACCGGGTAAACCCAGGTGAATTCGGATGTAACTTTTTCCCAGGATTTTTTTGATATATTATACGTTTTTTTTCCGACGTCGTATGCAAAAGTTATTGCGGTTTTACCATTTTTTAAACTTTTTTTGCAAAAAAAATGAAAATTCGAATTTCTTAATTTCTCCGAATAGTAGGTTGCATAACATACAAGAATCTGAAAACATTTTTTTTTTTGAAATTTCTATCATTTTCTTTTGTATTTTACAAAGCAAAAAAAGGGGGGGGGGGGGGGGTGCAGGGTGCGTGGGGAGTGAAAAATCCGGAAAAACCTTTAGTCGCGGTTGGGGACACCAACCGCGACTAAAGGGGCCCTTTAGTCGCGGTTGGTGTCCCCAACCGCGACTAAAGGCCGCATTCCTCCATAGCCCTTTAGTCCCGGTTGGTGTTACCAACCGCGACTAAAGGGGTACCCTTTCGTCGCGGATGGAGCATTAGTCGCGGGTTGCCTCCCGAACCGCGACTAAAGCCCCCTTTAGTCGCGGTTCGAATATTTCCGGGACTAATGGGGCTGGACGGAAGCCCTTTTTTCTACCAGTGGTTTGGTTGCCTGAGCCAAGCCGCGTTCTTGCACGAACCGATTCTCAAACCAGTATCGGGCCAAGCCCTGAAGGATCGCCCGGTTCGGCAGTTTCCAGCGGTGCATACAAATCTTCACGCTCGTTGATGCAAAAGGGAATCTTCGATGCACGGGCGGAGACGAGAATTGAGATGGCGGGAGCTGCGGCGCGCATCGACGAAAAGCGAAAAGGAGGGTAGGAAGGATTCCGTCACCTCCCGCCGCACCCCATGGCCTATTTCTACCCCCTCCTCCACTGTCCCCCAAATTTCAAGCTCCTCCTTCTGTCGGCAAGCAGGTAAGAGGCACACGCATCTCCGGTCGACGACGGTTGCAGCGGCGGTGGCGGCGAGTACATCTAGGGCTGTCATCATCTACTCCCTGGTCCAGCGCATCTTCACCTCCGGGGATGACAGTCTTCATCCCGTACCCGTGCAATGTTTAGATATAGGTTAGGAGTAGTCAGATCTTGTCTAGGGCTTGGTCTTGTAGCAGGGGTTAGTTCGGATTGTGGTGAGCTATCATGATCTTGCTAGGATTCGACAGTTCCGGTTGCTACTGCCATGATGTTGTCTAGGGTTTGGTCTTGTAGCAGGGGTTAGTCGAATGATCTGCTTGTCTGATTTAGGATGAACTTGTCCGGTTGCTACCGTTGCCATGACCTGCTTGTCTGATTTAGGATGAACTTGTCCGGTTGCTACCGTTGCCATGAACTGCTTGTCTGATTTAGGATGAACTTGTTCGGTTGCTACAGTTGCAATGAACTGCTTGTCTGATTTAGGATGAACTTGTGTGACGTTGCAATGAACTGCTTGTCTGATTTAGGATGTACTATGATGTGTGTAGGACTCCTTCTGCGATGACTTTAGCCAGGCGCTTGTCTGTGTTGGGGACTATGTCCCTATGCATCGCTTTAGTGCAGGAGCGACTATGTCATGCTCGGGCGCTGATAAGGGGTTGCCCGACCTTCTCACTAAGCGAGGTGGATGGTGATGAACACGCGATGAACACACAGCGGAGATACACGGTGATAAGTGGATGATAACTTGTATGACGCTGACGAGTCTCTCGATTGATTCCTGACGCCAATGCAATAGCTCTCAACCCTACAAGATATTCGCAACTCCACACACTTGCGCACGTAGCCGCCGACCACGAAACGGTAAATTGCAATCTTCTAATGTCCAATGGAACAGCATATCACACAAACTTCAGTAGCAAAAACAGCAGATCGATGCGAATTGGTGTATAGAATTCAATAGAGTTGCTTAGCAATCAACTATGAACTAGATTTATCTTAAACGTGGTCTAAAACTAATTTGGGGGGTCCCTGGGGCTTAAATAGGCGTCCAGGACGACCAGGGGTCGAAATAGTTCAATACAAACCGACTTGGGATAGGTTCGGACAAAACTGGGTCGAATCGGACAAGGCCAGCAGTGCCGGGGTGCGCAGGCCGGTAGTGCCGGGGTATCACGGCCGGCAGTGCCGTGGTGCTGGGGCCGACATTGTCGGGGTCAGGCCGGCAGTGCCGGGTGCCCTGGCCGGCAGTGTCGGCCCTGACAGATCGGCAGTGCCGGTGACTTCCTCCTCCTTCGTGCATGCCTCCCTCTCCTCCCTCGCGCGTCCGTGGATTGTCTTCACGTCCAACACCATGTCCAGCTGCTCCTCTGCTCCTCGTGCGATGTTTGGTTCCTCCTCATACCTGATCATACATAAGTGAAATGACTTAGGTAGTATAAAGTTCTCATCGATCAAAGTTTAGTTTAGGAGCGAATTCACCTATTGTTTAAGTAGCTTCGCACGAGCCCTTGTCATGGATCCAATCCTAACTTCATTGGACTTGAGCTTCGCAGGAACATCTTGTTCATCTTGCAATGACAGAGGTAGTAGTTCAGTAGGGATGTCCTCATCACCTCCCCCCCCCCTTCAAAAGGCGTTGACCTCGACGCTCCAAGATATTCTCCGTCACGTGGTGTCAAATCAGCAACATTGAAAGAATTACTGACACCAAACTCATCAGTTGGAAGATCTATAGCATATGCATTGTCATTGATCTTGGCAAGCACTTTGTAAGGACCAGCACCACGAGGAAGCAACTTGGACTTCCGTAGCTTGGGAAACCTGTCCTTGCGAAAATGAACCTAGGCCATATCACCAGGCTTGAACAACATTTCCTTGCGCTTCTTGTTGACTCTTGCAGCATTGCTCTTGCCTTTCTTCTCAATCAGCTCTTTAGTCTTCTCATGTATATTCCGTACAAAATCTTCCCTCTTCGATGCCTCCATATTAACTCTCTCATGTATGGGTAGAGGCAACAAGTCAAGTGGAGAAATGGGTTTGAAACCATACACCACCTCAAACGGACATAGTTGTGTGGTAGAATGTACCGCCCTGTTATAAGAAAACTCCACATGCGGTAAACAATCTTCCCACTCTCGCAAGTTCTTCTTGATCATGGATCCCAACAGTTGTGACAATGTTCTATTCACCAACTCAGTTTGACCATTAGTTTGGGATGACAAGTAGTGATGAAAAGTAGCTTCGTCCCAGCTTTCCCCAAAGTGTCTTCTAGAAGTAGCTCATGAAATTGACGTCACGATAAGAAACAATAGTCTTAGAGACTCCGTGTAAATGTACAATCTCCCTGAAAAACAGGTTAGCAATATGCGACGCATCGTTCTTTTTATGGCAGGCAATAAAGTGTGACATCTTAGAAAATCTATCCACTACCACAAATATAGAATCATGGCCTCTCTTAGTACGCGAAAACCCAACACAAAATTCATACTAATATCTTCCCATTGTGTAGTAGGTGCCGGTAAAGGAGTATAAAAACTGTGAGGCTTCAGCTTAGACTTGGACTTGTTGCAAGTAATGCATCTCTTCACATACCTATCCGTGTCCCTCCTCATTTTTGGCCAATAAAAATGATCAACGAGCATGAGTCAGGATGGGAATGGGCCAGGTCGACCCAACAGGTCTCTGGCCCGACCCAAAAAAACAGTACCGTTGGGCCAGTCGGGTCGGCCTCGTAACAGAATCGGGTCAGCGGAGCCGGCCTTGAGCGACCCAATGGTTCAGCGGGGCCGACCCAGGATGCTTAATCATCACGTACAGATAAGCTAATTAACCTTGGTGGCTACTGTTCGCATAGCACCGTATGTGTGTGGATCGGTTTGAGCTAGCTTGCTAGTGCTTGCAATCCTTGCATAGCACTATACATACGTGTATCTATTTCAGCTACCTAATAGCCACTAAACGCCCAATCGCTGAAATAATGGAAATATGTTACGTAATGGCTAATTATGTTGTTCCACTTTAACATATTTTAAGGAATATATATATGTGTGCGTAATAATGGAAGTATGTTACGTAATGGCTAATAATGGAAGTAGACAAAAGCAGAACTTGGGTCGACCCAAAATACCCAACAGGCCAATATGGCCGCAGCTTTTTTTCAAATGGGTCGACCCATGGCCCCTCAAATTGGCCTTGGGGCCAACGGGGCCAGATCCAAGGCCAGGTCCGGGTCGGCCCGTTCTCATCCCGAAGCATGAGTAGCGTCATCTTACGCTCAAAGTGACCCATCAAATCTCTAGCATTTGATTCCTACAATAAGAGCAAACACACCGATGATTTTGGAACACATATTTTGTTAGCCCTAAACAAGAACCTGTAGGGATTCGTTGCATAGAAAACAAAAAATTTCCTACCGCGAACACGCAATCCAAGCCAAGATGCAATCTAGAAGACGATAGCAACGAGGGGATTATCGAGTCTCACCCTTGAAGAGATTCCAAAGCCTACAAGATGAGGCTCTTGTTGCTGCGGTAGACGTTCACTTGCCGCTTGCAAAAGCGCGTAGAAGATCTTGATCACGATCGCTTCCGGCGCCACGAACGGGCAGCACCTCCGTACTCGGTCACACGTTCGGTTGTTGATGAAGACGACGTCCACCTCCCCGTTCCAGCGGGCAGCGGAAGTAGTAGCTCCTCTTGAATCGACAGACGACGGCGTGGTGTCGGTGGCGGTGGAGTAATCCGGCGGAGCTTCGCTAAGCGTGCGGGATATGGGAGGAGCGGGGCGGCTAGGGTTTGGGGAGAGGGGGTGGCCGGCCACTATAGGGGGCGGCCAGGTTGTGGTCTTGGTGTCCGGCCCCCTCCCCTTGGCCCCTCATTATATAGGTGGAAGCCCCAAGTGTTGGACTACAAGTCTCCGAATAAGACCCGAACCCAAAACCTTCCATATGGTGGGAAACCTTCCCAAGCTAGGACTCCCACTAGAGGTGGGAGTTCCACCTTCCATATGGGGGGGTGGCCGGCCCCCAAAGGGGGAGTCCACTTGGGACTCCACCCCACTAGGGTTGGCCGGCCATGGAGGTGGAGTCCCATGTGGACTCCACCTTCCTAGGTGTGTTCTTCCGAACTTTTCTAGAACCTTCCATAGAACCTTCCGAATCATTTTAATTCACATAAAATGACATCCTATATATGAATCTTATTCTCCGGACCATTCCGGAACTCCTCGTGATGTCCGGGATTTCATCCGGGACTCCGAACAAATATTCGAACTCCATTCCATATTCAAGTTCTACCATTTCAACATCCAACTTTAAGTGTGTCACCCTACGGTTCGTGAACTATGTGGACATGGTTGAGTACTCACTCCGACCAATAACCAATAGCGGATCTGGAGATCCATAATGGCTCCCACATATTCAACGATGACTTTAGTGATCGAATGAACCATTCACATACGATACCAATTCCCTTTGTCACGCGATATTTTACTTGTCCGAGGTTTGATCATCGGTATCACTCTATACCTTGTTCAACCTCGTCTCTTGACAAGTACTCTTTACTCGTACCGTGGTATGTGGTCTCTTATGAACTTATTCATATGCTTGCAAGACATTAGACGACATCCCACCGAGAGGGCCCAGAGTATATCTATCCGTCATCGGGATGGACAAATCCCACTGTTGATCCATATGCCTCAACTCATACTTTCCGGATACTTAATCCCACCTTTATAACCACCCATTTACGCAGTGGCGTTTGGTGTAATCAAAGTACCTTTCCGGTATAAGTGATTTACATGATCTCATGGTCATAAGGACTAGGTAACTATGTATCGAAAGCTTATAGCAAATAACTTAATGACGTGATCTTATGCTACGCTTAATTGGGTGTGTCCATTACATCATTCATATAATGATATAACCTTGTTATTAATAACATCCAATGTTCATGATTATGAAACTAATCATCTATTAATCAACAAGCTAGTTAAGAGGCTTACTAGGGACTCTTTGTTGTTTACATATCACACATGTATCAATGTTTCGGTTAATAAAATTATAGCATGGTATGTAAACATTATCATAAACATAAAGATATATAATAACCATTTATTATTGTCTCTTGGGCATATCTCCAACAGTCTCCCACTTGCACTAGAGTCAATAATCTAGTTTACATATGTAAAGATATAACACCTTGGCCTTCTGGTGCTTTATCATGTATTGCTCACGGGAGAGGTTTTAGTCAACGGATCTGACACGCTCAGAAACGTATGTATTTTGTAATTCATTTGCGTCTCAACGCATCACTCATTTCCAAATGAGTCGGTATTAAATATGTTTGGTCTTCTGGTGGAACCTTAATTCCACGGTCTGAAATATGTCACTAATATTGTCACACACAATATAGCTTCAAAGTTCTGACTCTGTCGGAACTACACCAAGTTCTCAAAGAACCTCTTGACTTAACATCCTTTGTCATTGTCAAAACAATGACATACTCTTCCTTCTTTTGTAGAATCCGTCACAATATTCAGAACTCTTCTAAATCTAGCATAGACAACTTCTAGCTCATTGTGCTACCTTTTAAACAACACTTAGTCTAATTTGAGATTGAAATTATATTTTATATGTGACAAAACCAATATCGGTGTAACACCTTACAGCGATTTGTTTGTCATTTCCTCATACAAAACTATATATATATCCTTAGTTCTTCTAAAGTACTCAAGGATATTCTTACTGTCGTCCAATGATCATCATATGAATCATTCTGGTATATGCTCATAACACTTTATAGCACATGACATCTGATTGTGTACATATTATTCGTGATCTATAATCACTCATGTGTTTTTACTCATTGAGTGTCAGATACATTCAAGTCTTGTTAAAACTTAACATGACAAGAACATTTTCTTAATATTTATATATTGAACTACTTCAATATCCATTCTATGTACTTTGACTTAAACTTATTATGTGTTTCAATCTATCTTCATAGATCTTGACACTAAATATGTTTCAGTCCATATCCTTTCATTGAAATTAATTTCTCAATGAAACCTTTTAATCAAGTATATAATTACATCATTTATAACCAACTATATGTCACCTACATAAAGTATTATAAATATGTCTCAGCGCTCCCACTTAATTTCTTGCAAATACAAGCCTCTTCATCGTCTCTTGATGAAATCAAAAACTCTTTGACTATTTCATCTAGTGAAGATTCCAACTCCGCGATACTCACTTCATCCAATTGAAGTTTGTATACCTATCTAGTATTCTACGGACCAGGCAAAACTCTTGGTTGTATTTTGTATACACCTTTAATACATACTTCTGATAAGTAATGTATTTTGCCATCCTACTAGCATATCTCATAAAAGAAATATGTAGTGATTACTAGAATAAACCACATAGACTATAAGCATTGCTACGGAAGATCTAATCTTATCGTAGTCAACTCTTTGAACTTTGTCGTAAACAATTTTTCGACAAGTCGAGCTTTTTAAGGATATTTCATCCAAGTCTATAGATCCATTTACTTTCAAAAAGTATTCATCTATTATGGATTTCATGGCGCATGGCCATTTTAACGGAGTCAGGGCCCATCATAACTTCTTTGTATGTAGTTGGTTTATCATTGTTCAAAAACAATCCTTTGTTCAAAAATCATTTATTTGATCACAAAGTAAACCAAACCTACAAGGTTCAATAGGTACTTCGATCTCCATGGCTAAAACACTTTGTAGTCATGGGAGTCATGATTGTCGTAGCCGCTTCCGGAACCATTTCCGATGCTGCGCTACTCTGATCATTATGCTCAGGTTCATAAACCTTATCAAGTTCTATTGTCCTCCCACTCAAATACTTCGCTAGAAAACAATTTCTTGGAAATAAGCAAGTAATATTAACAAACACTTTTGTCTTTTACTTCATAGTGGAAAGAATTCCCAATCAATTCTCTGGGATAACCAACAAAGACATTCATCCGATTTTGGTTGTAAACTCATTTACTTATGCTATGCATACCAAAATTTAAGAAATGACTATTAGGGTTCATACCCATGTCATAACTCGTATGGTGTCATTTCAATGGATCATGATGATGCTCTATTTAGTGTAAAAGCGGTAGTCTCTAAAGCATAATCCACAAAAATTATAATGGCGTCATTTTATATTATCTCATCATTAATCCAACAAGGTTTGGATACATCTCTTGGATACTCTATCATCATTATGATACTCCAAGAAATGTGAGTTGTAGAACAATTTCATAACTCTCTTAGATGTTTTGCTAAAACTCGTAATTCAAATATTTCCACCATGATCCAATCATAGATATTTGACTTTTCTATTACGATGATTTCCACTTCATGCTGAAATTTATTTGAATCCATTCAAATATTTCAAACTTCTTCCTTATCGAATATATCCACATATATATACTCAATTAATTGTTGGAAGTTTTCATGAAGTAGAAGAATCTCCCGCACACAACTATGCCCAGAACCACATATATCATCATGTATGTTTCCACTAAGTTAGTTGCCCGTTTCAACTCTTGGCCTATGAACGGTATTTTAGTCATTCTCTTTAGAAAAGATTTGCAAGCGCCAAACGATTCAAAAATCAAATGACTCCAAAAATCCATTTGCATGGAGTTCCTTCATGCGTTCCTCTCTAACATGACCTAAATAGCGGTTCCACAAATAAGTGGAATTCAAATCATTTGCCTTATGGCATTTTAGCGTCAGTGTTATGTATGTGTGTTTCACCATTAAGATTTATAATAACTTATCCATCGTACATGGAGTAATGTCATAATTTGAACAACTTATTGTTTTCATTTGACCAGAGCAAAATAACAATTATTAAGTTCTTTATTATAAATTCTAAGGGCTAGATAGAATACCAACGACGAACATAATAACACTTTATTTTTGTTCCAGACGTGCATTCCTATCATATTCCTTGTCAGTCACTTAGGCCATTGTATTCTTGTATTGCGTTGTTTTGTATGACACTTCATACCAACCAATATGGTACAAATACCCAAGAATTTTATTGTGTGACCAAACTAGGAAGACAACCATAACATGTATATCATTTATATACACCTGAGCTAGACTTTCTAGTCTTTTCTTTTCTTTCTGCCAAAATATCTTTTGTAGTTTCTCTTTTAGCTTTCCTCATTATTCAGAAAACACTTCACCTTCAATAACTTCTAGGTTTGTTGGTCAAATACCAATAACCTTGAGGTTCTTACTTTGAAGTTGATCATCATATGACAAGTGTTCCAGATTTCACTATTAGTAACTTTGTAATATGATGAACAATTTCACTCATAATTTTATCCATCAATTCATGACGACTTTCCGAGACCATGTCTGTACATGCTAGGCTCGTAAAGTTTAACCTCAGTATTCGCATGTGCAAATCTGGCTTGCACCCGTTGTATGTACACGTAGAATCTATACCTCAGTATTCGAAACGACGAGTCTTAGCAACGGTGCATACTAAGGACGATCACTTCATGGATATACGAATATCGTTAGTGCCCCAATAGTTGGAGGATTGGGACGCCTTGCGTCTTCAACCTTCGTACATTCCCATAAAACTTATGAGTTTATGTATTCTCACCAAATTATATTCTATCACCTTGCAACAAGGTCTTAGATATCATATATATCTCATACCTTGATTATTTCTGAAAACTAAATTTTCAGCTCCTTACTTTTCAAACAGATTTGAACTTCAAGTTTCACGGAGACAAGATAACTTTAGGTACTAATTGAAACCATAGCTCTTTGAATCAACATTGTGAGGTTTACTAAAAGTTTGCAATAGGACTTAATCATTTCTTGATTCTTTAACAATACGGTACCAGTCCGTAAAGTTTATTTTCAGATTTTAACAGTATTTCTATCTCAATAACAAGACTAGCGCTTGGTAGAAAAACGGATGCCAATACTACAAATTAATTCAAAATACTACTCAGACTATGTTTATGATAATTAGTTCATGTTTTAATCTAATTACTAATGAACTCCCACTTAATACAACATCCCTCATAGTTATTAAGTGGTACACGATCCAGATCCACTACACCAAAACCGATCATCACGTGAGATGATGTAGCTTCAATGGTGAACATCAACATGTTGATCATATCATCCATATGACTCGTGTTCAACCTTTCCGTTGTCCCGAGGCCATGTCTGTACATGCTAGGCTCGTCAAGCAAACCCAAGTATTCCGCGTGTGCAACATGGCTTACACCCGTTGTATGTGAACGTTGAGTCTATCACATCCGATCATCACGAGATGCTTCGAAACGACGAACTATATCAACGGTGCATACGAGGGGAGAACACTTTATTATCTTGATATTAATGTGAGGGATCATCTTATAATGCTACCGTCGCGTTCTAAGCAAAATAAGATGCATAAAGGATTAACATCACATGCAATTCATATGTGATATGATATGGCCCTTTAGTCTTTGCGCCTTCGATCTTCATCTCCAAAGCACGGACATGATCTCCATCATCAACGGGCATGATCTCCATCATCGTCGGCGTAGCGTCAAGGTCCATGGCGCCGTCTTCATGGTTGTTCACCTCATGTAGCAACTATTACAACTACTTTGAAATACTACTCAACATGAAATTTAAAGACAACCATAAGGCTCCTGCCGGTTGCCACAATACAATAATGATAATCTCATACATATTCATCATCACATTATGGCCATATCACATCACCAAACCCTGCAAAAACAAGTTAGACGTTCTCTAATTTGGTTTGCATATTTTACGTGGTTTAGGGTTTTCGAGTAAGATCTAATCTACCTACGAACATGAACCACAACGGTGATACTAGTGTTGTCAATAGAAGAGTAAATTGAATCTTCACTATAGTAGGAGAGACAGACACCCGCAAAGCCACTTATGCAATACAAGTTGCATGTCGAGCGTGGAGCAAATCTCATGAACGCGGTCATGTAAAGTTAGCCCGAGCCGCTTCATCCCACTATGCCACAAAGATGCAAAGTACTCAAACTAAAGACAACATAAGCATCAACGCCCACAAAACCATTGTGTTCTACTCGTGCAACCATCTATGCATAGAACCTGGCTCTGATACCACTGTAGGGATTCGTTGCATAGAAAACAAAATTTTCCTACCGCGAACACGCAATCCAAGCCAAGATGCAATCTAGAAGACGATAGCAACGAGGGGATATCGAGTCTCACCCTTGAAGAGATTCCAAAGCCTACAAGATGAGGCTCTTATTGCTGCGGTAGACGTTCACTTGCCGCTTGCAAAAGCGCGTAGAAGATCTTGATCACGATCGCTTCCGGCGCCACGAACGGGCAGCACCTCCGTACTCGGTCACACGTTCGGTTGTTGATGAAGACGACGTCCACCTCCCCGTTCCAGCGGGCAGCGGAAGTAGTAGCTCCTCTTGAATCCGACAGCACGACGGCGTGGTGTCGGTGGCGGTGGAGTAATCCGGCGGAGCTTCGCTAAGCGTGCGGGATATGGAGGAGCGGGGCGGCTAGGGTTTGGGGAGAGGGGTGGCCGGCCACTATAGGGGGCGGCCAGGTTGTGGTCTTGGTGTGGCCGGCCCCCTCCCCTTGGCCCCTCATTATATAGGTGGAAGCCCCAAGTGTTGGACTACAAGTCTCCGAATAAGACCCGAACCCAAAACCTTCCATATGGTGGGAAACCTTCCCAAGCTAGGACTCCCACTAGAGGTGGGAGTTCCACCTTCCATATGGGGGGGTGGCCGGCCCCAGGGGGAGTCCACTTGGGACTCCACCCCACTAGGGTTGGCCGGCCATGGAGGTGGAGTCCCATGTGGACTCCACCTTCCTAGGTGTGTTCTTCCGGACTTTTCTAGAACCTTCTAGAACCTTCCATAGAACCTTCCGAATCATTTTAATTCACATAAAATGACATCCTATATATGAATCTTATTCTCCCGACCATTCCGGAACTCCTCGTGATGTCCGGGATCTCATCCGGGACTCCGAACAAATATTTGAACTCCATTCCATATTCAAGTTCTACCATTTCAACATCCAACTTTAAGTGTGTCACCCTACGGTTCGTGAACTATCCGACCAATAACCAATAGCGGGATCTGGAGATCCATAATGGCTCCCACATATTCAACCATGACTTTAGTGATCGAATGAACCATTCACATACGATACCAATTCCCTTTGTCACGCGATATTTTACTTGTCCGAGGTTTGATCATCGGTATCACTCTATACCTTGTTCAACCTCGTCTCTTGACAAGTACTCTTTACTCGTACCGTGGTATGTGGTCTCTTATGAACTTATTCATATGCTTGCAAGACATTAGACGACATCCCACCGAGAGGGCCCAGAGTATATCTATCCGTCATCGGGATGGACAAATCCCACTGTTGATCCATATGCCTCAACTCATACTTTCCGGATACTTAATCCCACCTTTATAACCACCCATTTACGCAGTGGCGTTTGGTGTAATCAAAGTACCTTTCCGGTATAAGTGATTTACATGATCTCATGGTCATAAGGACTAGGTAACTATGTATCGAAAGCTTATAGCAAATAACTTAATGACGTGATCTTATGCTACGCTTAATTGGGTGTGTCCATTACATCATTCATATAATGATATAACCTTGTTATTAATAACATCCAATGTTCATGATTATGAAACTAATCATCTATTAATCAACAAGCTAGTTAAGAGGCTTACTAGGGACTCTTTGTTGTTTACATATCACACATGTATCAATGTTTCGGTTAATACAATTATAGCATGGTATGTAAACATTATCATAAACATAAAGATATATAATAACCATTTATTATTGTCTCTTGGGCATATCTCCAACAGAACCCATCATGTATGTGATATTTTTCCATGATTTACCAATAGCACACTAGCGGTATGGTTCAGCAAAATCATGATCAGTAGCATACAAATCACATAGTACTTCTAATCCAGGAATTTTAACATCAAGTTGAGTTAATAACATATTCTTCCTAGATAGAGCATCAACAACAATATTATATTTTCCCTTCTTATGCTTAATATTGTATGGCAAAGACTCAAAGAATTCAACCCACTTAGCAAGATGCCTATGCAAGTTAGATTGAGCTTTCAGATATTTCAAAGCTTTATGATCAGAATGTATGATAAATTCTTTTGGCCACAAATAATGTTGTCAAACCTCAAGAACTCTAATTAAAGCATACAATTCTTTATCATATATAGGATAGTTCAACTTAGCACCAGAAAGTTTCTCAGAAAAATATGCAATTGGGCGACCCTCTTGCATCAACACACCACCAATTCCAATGCCACTAGCATCACATTCAATCTCAAATAGCTTATTTAAATTAGAAAGTGCAAGCAACGGTGCAGAAGTTAACAATCGTTTCAGTTCATCAAAAGCATGATCTTGGGCGGCGCCCCACTCAAATGCAACACTCTTTTTAGTCAATTCATTCGAAGGTGCAGCAATAATACTAAAATTTGGCACAAATCGTCTATAAATCCCAGCAAGACTATGAAAACTTCGCACTTGACTCACATTCATGGGAGTAGGCCAATTTTGAATTGCTTCAATTTTAGATGAATCTACCTCTACTCCATGCTTAGAGACAACATAACCCAGAAATATGACCTTATCTTTGCAAAATGTGCACTTCTCAAGATTACCATAGAGTTTATTATCACACAACACTTGCAAAATATGTTGAATATGCATAGTATGATCAGATTCATTGCGGCTGTAAATTAATATGTCATCAAAGTACACAACCACAAACTTGCCAATAAAATCACGCAAAACATGGTTCATCAATCTCATGAAAGTACTAGGTGCATTAGTTAAACCAAAAGGCATCACTAACCACTCATATAAACCAAATTTTGTTTTAAAGGCTGTTTTCCACTCATCCCCTTCTTTCATCCTAATTTGATGATAACCACTACGCAAATCAATCTTAGAGAAAACAGCAGCACCACTCAATTCATCTAGCATATCCTCTAAACGGGGAATAGGATGACGATATCAAATAGTAATGTTGTTTATCGCTCTACAATCAACACACATTCGCCATGTACCATCTTTCTTAGGAACTAAAAAAAGAAAATTCAAGGAAAACTAGGAAATAACCACCAGCAGCCCTAACGGACCTGGACCAGACCTACAACGACCTCTGCGGTACCCCATATTGGGGAAGCAATGGGCGGGAAATATGATCCGCCCCACAGCACCACGGGCGCTTCTAGAACAAAAGGTTGACGCTCGACCCTTTGGGAAGCGTGTTGACTCCTGCAGACCTGACTGGGCCGTGGCCCAACATCTCACCATGGTCATCTTCTCCAGCACCCTTCTTCTTCCTCCGGACTCATGACCCCCCGCTTCTACCACCAACCAGTCTGCATGATGCCGTCACCCGCGACCGACACAACTCCCATGGTGCCTCGCCGGTCCGCCGTCGACATACACCTCCCGCTAAAACCCGATCCATCCATGGCTCCGGTGAACCCTGCACCCACGAAACCCTAGGTTTTGTCATCGACGAGCTCCCACACCCTCGAAACCCTATGCTCCCTCACTAGTGCATCCAAAACCCATCCGCATTGTCGCCGTCTCCAGCGAGGTGCAGATCTCGCCTTGCCGGCGGCGTCGTAGCCATCTGTGTCATCCCCATCTCTGGCGTCGTCGTCAAGGCTTCATCTTCTTCCTGCTCGGTCATCTTCTTCATGTTTGACCACGAAATGAAGGAAACATGGGCTGGCCCACAATACCAAGTGCCGACCGATATTCATGCAGATCTTCACGTTCGACACATCAATCCTCGTGGGATCCGATTAATCATTCCCCTTAATGTTGACTTCCAAGTGGTGAATGAGAGAACAAACTCAAACGAAGAAGGTAATAAGAATGCTTGCTACGTGGTGCCGAATGGGACGCTGACTAGGGGTATTGAGTTCGAATTTGTGATCATAGAAATGAGTGCATGTACGAATTTGTGATCGATTGCATCTGTATTGTATTTCGCAAAAAAAAATTGTGTTACCGGTAATGAAGATATAACTTACCTTTTGGAGTAAGGGCATCTCTAGCGGCACGACGCATTTTATTGTCCGCGCGCGTCCGTTTGCGTCGCGCAGGGGACGCTCAAATGACCGTTTTCGTCCGTGCGTCCGTTTGCGTCTAGGGTTGGCTCTAGCGGCCCGACGCATGATACGCCCATTTTGCATCACTATTTTATATCATAATTTACTGTTATTCATTGATATATTTCATATTTAGAGATGATACTTATGTTATTTCACTTATTTTGCATGTTTCATGATTATTGGAGAATTATTCACCGGAGTTAGAATTCTGCTGGAAAAAGCACCGTCAGGATATCATATTTCTGAAGATCAACAATTGAAGGAAATTACACCGAAGATCTTATTTTTCGAGAAGAATAAGCCAGCCAAAAGGAGGAGTCGAGGAGGGCCTCCATGGGCCCCCCCATAGGCCGGCGTGGGCCCAGCCCTGGCCGCGCCGCCCCGGGAGGGGGGCCCACAGCCCCTCTCGGCCTCCTCTCTTCGCGTACTTCATCCTCCCGAAAACCTAAGGCACGGGGAATAAGGAGAATAGACACACGCCTCTGCGGGGCGGAGAAACACCAGAGAGAAAAGAGCTCTCCGGCGGGCAGGAATCCGCCGGGGAAATTCCCTCCCGGAGGGGGAAATCGACGCCATCGTCACCGTCATCGAGCTGGACTTCATTGGGATCATCATCATCATCATCTCCACCATCGACACCGCCATCTCCACCGCTGCACCTCATCTCCGCTGTAACATCTAGGGTTAAATCTTGAGTATTTCATAGGGGAAACTCTCCCGGTATTGATTACTACTTGTTATTGATTCTATTGAGTGAAACCATTGGATCAAGGTTTATGTTCAGATTGTTATTCATCATTATTTCACCTCTGATCATGTTCCATATGATGTCTCGTGAGTAGTTCGTTTAGTTCTTGAGGACATGGGTGAAGTCTAAATGTTAGTAGTGAACTATGTTGAGTAATATTTAATGGTTTGATATTTAAGTTGTGGTGTTATTCTTCTAGTGGTGTCATGTGAACGTCGACTACATGATACTTCACCTTTATGGGCCTAGGGGAGTACATCTTGTATTTGTTTGCTAATTGTGGGGTTGCCGGAGTGACAGCAACCTGAACCCCCGTTGGTATATCGATGCAGGAGGGATAGCAGGATCTCAGAGTTTAAGGCTGTGGTTAGATTTATCTTAATTACTTTCTTGTATTTGCGGATGCTTGCAAGGGGTATAATCACAAGTATGTATTAGTCCTAGGAAGGGCGGTGCATTAGCATAGGTTCACCCACACAACACTTATCAAAACAATGAAGATTAATCAACTATATGAAGCGAAAGCACTAGACTAAATCCCCGTGTGTCCTCAAGAACGTTTGGTCATTATAAGTAAACAAACCGGCTTGTCCTTTGTGCTAAAAAGGATTGGGCCACTCGCTGCAATTATTACTCTCGCATTTTACTTACTTGTACTTTATTTATCTGCTATATCAAAACCCCCTGAAAACTTGTCTGTGAGCATTTACAGTGAATCCTTCATCGAAACTGCTTGTCAACACCTTCTGCTCCTTGTTGGGTTCGACACTCTTATTTATCGAAAGTACTACGATACACCCCATATACTTGTGGGTCATCAAGACTATTTTCTGGCGCCGTTGCCGGGGAGTGAAGCGCTATTGGTAAGTGGAATTGGTAAGGAAAACTTTTACTGTACGTGCTGATTTTGTTTCTGCCTGCTGCTATAAGTCATTATGGAGAGATCCTCTCTTGAATTTCTATTTGGGAAATCTACTACTACTGCAAAGGTAGTGGATGAGGCGCCAGGTGAGGAAGTATTCGTATAAAATACCTATGAAAATTATTGAACGTGTTGTGGATAACCGCTATGAAGGGGATGGAACTGTTCATCCTGGAGATCATTTACTGTTTTTACATGAATTATGCGGGTTATTCAAGTGTGTAGGTATTTCAATGGATGAAGTTAGGAAGAAATTATTCGCTATGTCGCTGTCTGGTAAAGCGGCGCATTGGTATAAACTGCTGAAGGATGGGCATTCTCTTGATTGGAAGGATATTGTGCCTCTATTTTATTCTAAATTCTATCCTCCAAGTGAAATTCACAAAGACCGAAACCGCATATATAATTTCTGGCCTCATGATGGAGAGAGTATTGCCCAAGCATGGGGGAGATTGAAGTCTTTAATGCTCAAATGCCCCATTCATGAGCTTCCTGGTAATATCATCATTGATAATTTCTATGCAAAACTTTCTTTTCAAGATAAAACCTTGCTGGATACTACTTGTTCTGGATCATTGATGCGCGTAGATGTACACGTCAGTTGGGAACCCCAAGAGGAAGGTATGATGCGCACAGCAGCAAGTTTTCCCTCAGAAAGAAACCAAGGTTATCGAACCAGTAGGAGCCAAGAAGCACGTGAAGGTTGTTGGTGAAGGAGTGTAGTGCGGCGCAACACCAGTGAAACCGGCGCCAACGTGGAACCTGCACAACACAATCAAAGTACTTTGCCCCAACGTAACAGTGAGGTTGTCAATCTCACCGTCTTGCTGAAAACAAAGGATTAAGCGTATCGAGTGGAAGATGGTGTTTGTTTGCAAAGAACAGTAAAAGCAGTAGAATGTATTCAGATGTAAAAGAATGGACCGGGGTCCACAGTTCACTAGAGGTGTCTCTCCAATAAGATAACTAACATGCTGGGTGAACAAATTACAGGCGGGCAATTGACAAATAAAGATTCAATACATATCAACGATGATTACTATGTGATTTAATCAGGGCATTACGACAAAGTACATAGACCGCTATCCAGCATGCATCTATGCCTAAATAATCCACCTTCGGTTATCATCCGAACCCCTTCCAGTATTAAGTTGTAAACAATAGATAATTGCATTAAGTATGGTGCGTAATGTAATCAACACAAATATCCTTAGACAAAGCATCAATGTTTTATCCCTAGTAGCAACAGCACATCCACAACCTTAGAACTTTCTGTCACTGTCCCAGATTCAATGGAGGCATGAACCCACTATCGAGCATAATTACCCCCTCTTGGAGTTACAAGTATCAACTTGGCCAGAGCCTCTACTAGCAACGGAGAGCATGCAAGAACATAAACAACACATATATGATAGATTGATAATCAACTTAACATAATATTCTCTATTCATCGGATCCCGCCAAACACAACATGTAGCATTACAAATAGATGATCTTGATCATGTTAGGCAGCTCACAAGATCTATAACAATGAAAGCACAAGCGGAGAAGACAACCATCTAGCTACTGCTATGGACCCATAGTCCAAGGATGAACTACTCACGCATCAATCCGGAGGCGGGCATGATGATGTAGAGCCCTCCGATGATGATTCCCCTCTCCGGCAGGGTGCCGGAGGCGATCTCCTGAATCCCCCGAGATGGGATTGGCGGCGCGGCGTCTCAGTAAGGTTTTCCGTATCGTGGCTCTCGGTACAGGGGGGTTTCGCGACGAAGGCTATTTGTAGGCGGAAGGGTAGGGGGCGTCACGAGGGGCCCACACACTAGGCCGGCGCGGCCAGGGCTTGGGCCGCACCGCCCTGGTGTGTGGCCACCTCATGGCCCCACTTCGTCTCCCTTTCGGTCTTCTGGAAGCTTCGTGTAAAAATAGGCCCCTGGGCGTTGATTTCGTCCGATTCCGAGAATATTTCCTTACTAGGATTTCTGAAACCAAAAACAGCAGAAAACAGCAACTGGCACTTCGGCATCTTGTTAATAGGTTAGTGCCGGAAAATGTATAATAATGCTGTAAAGTATGTGTAAAACACTCAAGTATTGTAATAAAAGTAGCATGGAACATAAGAAATTATAGATACGTTTGAGACGTATCAAGCATCCCCAAGCTTAGTTTCTACTCGTCCTCGAGTAGGTAAACGATAACACAAATAATTTCTGAAGTGACATGCTACCAACATAATCTTGATCAACATTATTGTAAAGCATATGAGATGAATGGAGTGATCTGAACAAAAGATTGCTAACAAAGATAATGACTAAACAAATGAATCATATAGCAAAACTTTTCATGAATAGTACTTTCAAACAAGTATCAATAAGACTTGCATAAGAGCTAACTCATAAGCAATAAATTCATAGTAGAATGCATTGAAGCAACACAAAGGATGATTAAGTTTCAGCAATTGCTTTCAACTTGTAACATGTATATCTCATGGATATTTGTCAACATAGAGTAATATAACAGTGCAATAGGTAAACATGTAAGAATCAATGCACACAGTTAACACAAGTGTTTGCTTCTAAGATAGAAAGAAGTGGGTAAACTGACTCAACAATAAAGTAAAAGAATGGCCCTTCGCAGAGGGAAGCATTGATTACTATTTTTGTGCTAGAGCTTTTGTTTTGAAAACATAGAAACAATTTTGTCAACGGTAGTAATAATTCATATGTGCTATGCATAATACTTCCTACAAGTTGCAAGTCTCATGCATAGAGTACTAATAGTGCTCGCACCTTGTCCTACTTAGCTCGGAAACACGGATTATCATCACATGACATATGCTTCAACCAAGTGTCACAAAGGGGTACCTCTATGCCGCCTGTACAAGTGTCTAAGGAGAAAGCACGCATTGGATTTCTCGCTTTTGATTATTCTCAACTTAGACATCCATACCGGGACAACATAGACAACAGATAATGGACTCCTCTTTTAATGCTTAAGCATTCAACAAAGTTAATATTCTCATAAGAGATTGAGGTTGTATGTCCAAACTGAAACTTCCACCATGATGCATGGCTTTAGTTAGCGGCCCAATGTTCTTCTCTAACATATGCATACTCAAACCATTTGATCATGAAATCGCACTTACTTCAGACAAGACGAACATGCATAGCATCTCACATGATATCCAACAAAGGTAAAGTTGATTAAGAATTAAGACACATAACTACATATTCATCACCACAATAGTTTTTAAGCTATTTGTCCCATGAGCTATATATTGTAAAGGTAAAGGAATGAAATTTTAAAGGTAGCACTCAAGTAATTTACTTTGGAATGGCAGAAAAATACCACATAGTAGGTAGATATGGTGGACACAAATGGCATGGGTTTTGGCTCAAGGTTTTTGGATGCACGAGAAGCATTTCCTCTCAGTACAAGGTTTGGGCTAGCAAGGTTGTTTGAAGCAAACACAAGTATGAACAGGTACAACAAAACTCACACAAGAACATATTGCAAGCATTATAAGGCTCTACACTGTCTTCCTTGTTGTTCAAACACTTTACCCGAAAATATCTAGACTTAGAGAGACCAATCATGCAAACCAAATTAAACAAGCTCTACGGTAGTTCTTCATTAATAGATTAAACTACATGATGCAAGAGCTTAAACATGATCTATGAGAGCTCAAACAATTGCCAAATTGCCAAACCATATGCAGCATTTTCCAATTCCAACCAAATAGCAATTTAACGAAGCAATTAGCTTTCGCCATGAACATTAAAGCACAATTAAGAACACAAGTGTTTGATGACCCACAAGTATAGGGGATCGCAACAGTCTTCGAGGGAAGTATTACCCAATTTATTGATTCGAGACAAGGGGAGACAAAGAATACTTGTAAGCCTTAACAACGGAGTTGTCAATTCAGCTGCACCTGGAAACAGACTTGCTCGCAAGAGTTTATCAGTAGTAACAGTTCTATGGCAGTGGAAATAGCGAAATAACAGCAGCGGTGAAATAAAGACAGCAGTAGTGATTATAGTAATCAGCAGGATTAAAATACTGTAGGCACAGGGACGGATTTAACGGGCGTTGCATGGATGAGAGAAACTCATGTAACAATCAAAGCATGGGCATTTGCAGATAATAATAAAACGGTATCCAAGTACTAATCAATCAATAGGCATGTGTTCCATATTTAGTCGTACGTGCTCGCAATGAGAAACTTGCACAACATCTTCTGTCCTACCAGCCGGTGGCAGCCGGGCCTCTAGGGAAACTACTGGATATTAAGGTACTCCTTTTAATAGAGTACCGGAGCAAAGCATTAACACTCCGTGAACACATGTGATCCTCACATCACTACCATCCCCTCCGGTTGTCCCGATTTCTGTCACTTCGGGGCCATTGGTTCCGGACAGCGACATGTGTATACAACTTGCAGGTAAGATCATAAACAACGAATATCTTCATGAATCAATAACATGTTCAGATCTGAGATCATGGCACTCGGGCCCTAGTGACAAGCATTAAGCATAACAAGTTGCAACAATATCATAAAAGTGACATCTACGGATACTAGGCACTATGCCCTAACAATCTTATGACTATTACATGACCAATCTCATCCAATCCCTACCATCCCCTTCAGCCTACAGCGGGGGAATTACTCACACATGGATGGGGGAATCATTGCTGGTTGATGGAGAGGCGTTGGCGGTGATGGCGGTGAAGATCTCCTCCAATTCCCCGTCCGGCGGAGTGCCAGAACGGAGACTTCTGGCTCCCGCGACGGAGTTTCGCGATGTGGCGGCTCTCTGGAGGGTTTCTGGCGACTTCGACTTCTCCTCGTGCGTTTTCAGGTCGAAACCAATAAGTAGTCCGAAGGGGGGCGTCGGAGGCCGGCCGAGGGGGCCACACCACAAGGCCGCGCGGGCCCCCCCTGGGCCGCGCCGCCATGTGGTGTGGGGCCCTCGGGCCTCCACCTCCTTTGCCCTTCTGGCTCCGTCAATATTCTGGTAAAATAGGCCCTTCCGCATAAATTCCGAGGATTTTCCCGAAAGTTGGATTTCTGCACAAAAACGAGACACCAGAGGTTCTGCTGAAAACAGCGTTAGTCCGTGTTAGTTGTATCCAAAATACACAAATTAGAGGCAAAACAATAGCAAAAGTGTTCGGGAAAGTAGATACGTTTTGGACGTATCAACTCCCCCCAAGCTTAGCTTATTGCTTGTCCTCAAGCAATTCAGTTAACAACTGAGCGATAAAAGAACTTTCACGAACACATTTGCTCATATGATGTATATATTCTCATGCTATGGCTAATACTTAAGCAGTTCATAATGAGTGATGTCTACGGGTGCTTCTATTCTTGTAGACAGTGTTGGGCCTCCAAGAGCAGAGGTTTGTAGAACAGCAGCAAGTTTCCCTTAAGTGGATTACCCAAGGTTTATCGAACTCAGGGAGGAAGAGGTCAAAGATATCCCTCTCATGCAACCCCGCAACCACAAAGCAAGAAGTCTCTTGTGTCCCCAACACACCTAATAGGTGCACTAGTTCGGCGAAGAGATAGTGAAATACAAGTGGTATGAATGAATATGAGCAGTAGTACGGTGCCAGAAAAGTGCTTGGCGCGTAGTTGACGATAGTAATATTGTAGGAAGTAAACATGCAGTAGTAACAGCAGCATTTAGGAACAAGGCCTAGGGATTATACTTTCACTAGTGGACACTCTCAACATTGATCACATAATTAATAAGTTCTTCTCATTTGTGCTACATACACTCTTGTTTGATAATGAACACCATTCGTTGCGTAGGATTACACGAACCCTCAATGCCGGAGTTAACAAGCTCCACAACATTCGATATTCATGTTTAAGTAACCTTAGAGCATAATAGATCTTTGCAAAATAAACCAAGTACTAACATAGCATGCACACTGTCACCATCACACTACGAAGGAGGCATAGATCACATCAATACTATCATAATGATAATTAACTCCACAATCTACAAGAGATCATGATCATAATCTACGACAAGAACTACACGATGCACACACTGTCACCATTACACCATGCAGGAGGAATAGACTACTTTAATAACATCACATGAGTAGCACATAGATAAATAGTGATACAAAACACATTGCAATCATAAAGGGATATAAATAAGCACTTCACTACGCCATTCATAACAGTGAATAAGTATTCTGTGAAATATAGCCTAAGAGACCCACACGGTGCACACACTGTCACCTTTACACACGTGGGACAAGGAGTCTCCGGAGATCACATAAGTAAAACCCACTTGACTAGCATAATGACATCTAGATTACAAGCATCATCATATGAATCTCAATCATGTAAGGCAGCTCATGAGATTATTGTATTGAAGTACATAGGAGAGAGATGAACCACATAGCTACCGGTACAGCCCCGAGCCTCGATGGAGAACTACTCCCTCCTCATGGGAGCAGCAGCGGTGATGAAGATGGCGGTGGAGATGGCAGCGGTGTCGATGGAGGAGCCTTCCGGGGGCACTTCCCCGCTCCGGCAGGGTGCCGGAACAGAGACTCCTGTCCCCCAGATCTTGGCTTCGCGATGGCGGCGGCTCTGGAACTTTTCTCGTATCGTGGCTTCCTCCGTAAGGGTTTTCGATGCAGGGGCTTTAAATAGGCGAAGAGGCGGCGCAGGAGGGTCGAAGGGGCGCCCACACCATAGGGTGGCGGGCCCAGCCCTGGCCGCGCCACCATGTCATCTGGGGCCCACAGGGCCCCCCTCTGGCGCTCTCGGGTGTTCTGGATGCTTCCGGGCAAAATAGGAACCTGGGCGTTGATTTCGTCCAATTCCGAGAATATTTCGTTACTAGGATTTTTGAAACCAAAAACAGCAGAAAACAGGAACTGGCACTTCGGCATCTTGTTAATAGGTTAGTTCCAGAAAATGCACGAATATGACATAAAGTGTGCATAAAACATGTAGGTATCATCAATAAAGTAGCATGGAACATAAGAAATTATCGATACGTTGGAGACGTATCAGCATCCCCAAGCTTAGTTCTGCTCGTCCCGAGCAGGTAAAACGATAACAAAGATAATTTCTGAAGTGACATGCCATCATAACCTTGATCATACTATTTGTAAACATATGTAATGAATGCAGCGATCAAAACAATGGTAATGACATGAGTAAACAAGTGAATCATAAAGCAATGACTTTTCATGAATAGTACTTCAAGACAAGCATCAATAAGTCTTGCATAAGAGTTAACTCATAAAGCAATAAATCAAAGTAAAGGTATTGAAGCAACACAAAGGAAGATGAAGTTTCAGCGGTTGCTTTCAACTTATAACATGTATATCTCATGGATAATTGTCAACATAGAGTAATATAACAAATGCAATAAGCAAGTATGTAAGAATCAATGCACAGTTCACACAAGTGTTTGCTTCTTGGGATGGAGAGAAATAGGTGAACTGACTCAACATAAAGGTAAAAGAATGGTCCTTCAAAGAGGAAAGCATCGATTGCTATATTTGTGCTAGAGCTTTTATTTTGAAAACATAAAGAGAGCATAAAAATAAAGTTTTGAGAGGTGTTTGTTGTTGTCAACGAATGGTAGCGGGTACTCTAACCCCCTTGCCAGACAAACCTTCAAAGAGCGGCTCCCATTTTATTTTATTTTTGGGTGGCACTCCTTCCAACCTTTCTTTCACAAACCATGGCTAACCGAATCCTCGGGTGCCTGCCAACAATCTCATACCATGAAGGAGTGCCTTTTTATTTTAGTTTTATTATGATGACACTCCTCCCCACCTTTGCTTTCTCAAGCCATGGCTAACCGAATCCTTCGGGTGCCGTCCAACAATCACATACCATGGAGGAGTGTCTATTTTTGTTAATTAATTTGGGACTGGGAATCCCATTGCCAGCTCTTTTTGCAAAATTATTGGATAAGCGGATGAAGCCACTAGTCCATTGGTGAAAGTTGCCCAACAAGATTGAAAGATAAACACCACATACTTCCTCATGAGCTATAAAACATTGACACAAATAAGAGGTGATAAATTTTGAATTGTTTAAAGGTAGCACTCAAGCAATTTACTTTGGAATGGCGGAGAAATACCATGTAGTAGGTAGGTATGGTGGACACAAATGGCATAGTGGTTGGCTCAAGGATTTGGATGCATGAGAAGTATTCCCTCTCGATACAAGGTTTAGGCTAGCAAGGTTATTTGAAGCAAACTCAAGGATGAACCGGTGCAGCAAAACTCACATAAAATACATATTGTAAACATTATAAGACTCTACACCGTCTTCCTTGTTGTTCAAAACTCAATACTAGAAATTATCTAGACCTTAGAGAGACCAAATATGCAAACCAAATTTTAGCAAGCTCTATGTATTTCTTCATTAATGGGTGCAAAGTATATGATGCAAGAGCTTAAACATGAGCACAACAATTGCCAAGTATCAAATTATCCAAGACATTTTATCAATTACTACATGTAGCATTTTCCAATTCCAACCATATAACAATTTAACGAAGAGGAAACTTCGCCATGAATATTATGAGCTAAGAACACATGTGTTCATATGAACCAGCGGAGCGTGTCTCTCTCCCACACAAGGATGAACTTATTCAGAGAACTAAGATAACAAAACAAAAACAAAAATAAAAGCACACAGACGCTCCAAGTAAAGTACATAAGATGTGACTGAATAAAAATATAGTTTCACTAGAAGAAACCTGATAAGTTGTCGATGAAGAAGGGGATGCCTTGGGCATCCCCAAGCTTAGATGCTTGAGTCTTCTTAAAATATGCAGGGATGAACCACCGGGGCATCCCCAAGCTTAGACCTTTCACTCTTCTCGATCACATTATATCACCCTCTTCTATTGACCCTTGAAAACTTCTGCCACACCAAACTTCAAGCAAACTCATTAGAGGGTTAGTGCATAATCAAAAATTCACATGTTCAGAGGTGACACAATCATTCTTAACACTTCTGGACATTGCACAAAACTTCTGAAAGTTAATGGAACAAAGAAACTCATTCAACTTAACAAAAGCGGCAATGCGAAATAAAAGGCAGAATCTGTCAAAAACAGAACAGTCCGTAAAGACGAATTTAAAGATGGCACCAGACTTGCTCAAATGGAAAAACTCAAAACTAATGAAAGTTGCGTACATATCTGAGGATCACGCTCGTAAATTGGCAGATTTTTTCGAATTTTCTACAGAGAACTGTGCCAGATTCGTGACAGACAGCAATGCTGTTTCTGCGCAGCGATCCCAAATATAACATCAACTTTAACATAAAAACTTTACTTGGCACAAAAACATGATAAGGAGAGGTTGCTACAGTAGTAAACAACTTCCAAGACTCAACAAAACAAAAATTGCTGTAGTAAAATAAACACATGGGTTATCTCCCAAGAAGTTCTTTCTTTATAGCCATTAAGATGGGCTCAGTTTTAATGATGCACTCGCAAGAAATAGAAGTTGAAGCAAAAGAGAGCATCAAGAGGCAAATTCAAAACACATTTAAGTCTAACATGCTTCCTATGCATAAGAATCTTGTAAATAAACAAGTTCATGAAGAGCAAAGTAACAAGCATAGGAAGATAAAACAAGTGTAGCTTCAAAAATTTCAGCACATAGAGAGGTGTTTTAGTAACATGAAAATTTCTACAACCATATTTTCCTCTCTCATAATAACTTTCAGTAGCAACATGAGCAAACTCAACAATATAACTATCACATAAAGCATTCTTATCATGAGTCTCATGCATAAAATAATTACTACTCCCAACATAAGCATAGTCATTCTTATTAATTGTAGTGGGAGCAAATTCAACAAAGTAGCTATCAAATATAGGAGGTATATTGTAATCATAATCAAATTTATCCTCCATAACAGGTGGTAACAAAAGACTACTATCATTATAATCATCATAAATGGGAGGCAAAGTATCATCAAAGTAAATTTTCTCCTCAATGCTTGGGGGACTAAAAATATCATGCTCATCAAAGCCAGCTTCCCCAAGCTTAGAATTTTCCATAGCATTAGCAACAATGGTGTTCAAAGCATTCATAGTAATAACATTCCCATTAGCATGCATATAAAGTTCCATGGGTTTCTTAATTCTTTCTTCAAACACATCATGTCCTAATTCAAGATAAAGTTCATAAAGATCTCTCATATTTTTGTTGTTTTCCATTATGCCTAACTAGTGTAAACAAGAAACAAAAAGATGTAATTGCAGAGTCTAAAGGAAATAGCTTCGAGTACACACACAATGGCGCCAGAAAAGTACTGTTACCTGGAACCGGAGTGTGAGTACCTTTTACCTTTCCTCCCCGGCAACGGCGCCAGAAAAGTGCTTGATGTCTACGGGTGCTTCTATTCTTGTAGACAGTGTTGGGCCTCCAAGAGCAGAGGTTTGTAGAACAGCAGCAAGTTTCCCTTAAGTGGATTACCCAAGGTTTATCGAACTCAGGGAGGAAGAGGTCAAAGATATCCCTCTCATGCAACCCTGCAACCACAAAGCAAGAAGTCTCTTGTGTCCCCAACACACCTAATAGGTGCACTAGTTCGGCGAAGAGATAGTGAAATACAAGTGGTATGAATGAATATGAGCAGTAGTACGGTGCCAGAAAAGTGCTTGGCGCGTAGTTGACGATAGTAATATTGTAGGAAGTAAACATGCAGTAGTAACGCAGCAGTATTTAGGAACAAGGCCTAGGGATTATACTTTCACTAGTGGACACTCTCAACATTGATCACATAATTAATAAGTTCTTTCTCATTTGTGCTACATACACTCTTGTTTGATAATGAACACCATTCGTTGCGTAGGATTACACGAACCCTCAATGCCGGAGTTAACAAGCTCCACAACATTCGATATTCATGTTTAAGTAACCTTAGAGCATAATAGATCTTTGCAAAATAAACCAAGTACTAACATAGCATGCACACTGTCACCATCACACTACGAAGGAGGCATAGATCACATCAATACTATCATAATGATAATTAACTCCACAATCTACGAGAGATCATGATCATAATCTACGACAAGAACTACACGATGCACACACTGTCACCATTACACCATGCAGGAGGAATAAACTACTTTAATAACATCACATGAGTAGCACATAGATAAATAGTGATACAAAACACATTGCAATCATAAAGGGATATAAATAAGCACTTCACTACGCCATTCATAACAGTGAATAAGTATTCTGTGAAATATAGCCTAAGAGACCCACACGGTGCACACACTGTCACCTTTACACACGTGGGACAAGGAGTCTCCGGAGATCACATAAGTAAAACCCACTTGACTAGCATAATGACATCTAGATTACAAGCATCATCATATGAATCTCAATCATGTAAGGCAGCTCATGAGATTATTGTATTGAAGTACATAGGAGAGAGATGAACCACATAGCTACCGGTACAGCCCCGAGCCTCAATGGAGAACTACTCCCTCCTCATGGGAGCAGCAGCGGTGATGAAGATGGCGGTGGAGATGGCAGCGGTGTCGATGGAGGAGCCTTCCGGGGGCACTTCCCCGCTCCGGCAGGGTGCCGGAACAGAGACTCCTGTCCCCCAGATCTTGGCTTCGCGATGGCGGCGGCTCTGGAACTTTTCTCGTATCGTGGCTTCCTCCGTAAGGGTTTTCGATGCAGGGGCTTTAAATAGGCGAAGAGGCGGCGCAGGAGGGTCGAAGGGGCGACCACACCATAGGGTGGCGCGGGCCCAGCCCTGGCCGCGCCACCATGTCATCTGGGGCCCACAGGGCCCCCCTCTGGCGGCTCTCGGGTGTTCTGGATGCTTCCGGGCAAAATAGGAACCTGGGCGTTGATTTCGTCCAATTCCGAGAATATTTCGTTACTAGGATTTCTGAAACCAAAACCGAAAACAGAACGGCACTTTGCATAATAGGTTAGTTCCAGAAAATGCACGAATATGACATAAAGTGTGCATAAAACATGTAGGTATCATCAATAAAGTAGCATGGAACATAAGAAATTATCGATACGTTGGAGACGTATCAATGAGATACATGCAAATAAGATCATCCAACAGCTATGTCAATCATGGAGAGGTACCAACAATTAATAATAAGCATCATGAATCATGTATGTAAGCAAGATTGCAATGTTCATAAGAGAATATGATAAAGTGGTATCTCGCTTGCCCGTATTTGATCGGCAAAACATAAATGCCGAGGCACCTCTTGAGTTCATAGAAAGACTAGAAGTAGTGATTGTCAAAGATAAAAGCATCAAAGTTATACCACAATCAATCATATTTTGAGACAAGCATATTATACTAAGAATGACAGTTGTGCTCTCAAGACAGTGCTCAAAGAAAGAATGGAGACACAACATAAAAGTAAAAGATTGACCCTTCGCAGAGGGAAGCAGGGATTAACATGCGCTAGAGCTTTTCATTTGTAAAACAGGAGTAAAATTATTTTGAGAGGTGTTTGTTGTTGTCAACGAATGGTAATGGGTACACTAACTACCTCATCAACCGGACTCCCAAGAGCGGCTCCCATTTTATTTATTTTTGGGTGGCACTCCTTCCAACCTTTCTTTCACAAACCATGGCTAACCGAATCCTCGGGTGCCTGCCAACAATCACATACCATGAAGGAGTGCCTTTTTATTTAAGTTTTATTATGATGATGACACTCCCCCAACCTTTGCTTACACAAGCCATGGCTAACCGAATCCTTCGGGTGCCGTCCAACAATCACAAACCATGGAGGAGTGTCTATTTAAGTTAATTAATTTGGGACTGGGAATCCCATTGCCAGCTCTTTTCGCAAAATTATTGGATAAGCGGATGTGCCACTAGTCCATATGAGAGTCCGTCAAAAGTAAATGACAAGGTTGAAAGCTAAACACCACATACTTCCTCATGAGCTATGAAACATTAACACAAATTGAGAAGCATTTTGAAAGTTTTAAAGGTAGCGCATGAGAATTTACTTGGAATGGTTTGAAATGCCATGCATAGGTATTTATGGTGGACACTTTTGGAACAACTTGGTTTTCAGGTGTTTGGAAGCACGAGCGGCGTCACCGCTCAGTACAAGTGAAGGCTAGCAAAAGACTAGGGAGCGACAAATCAAGAGAGCAATAACTGTCATAATCATGCTTGCGGCAAAATAAATTAACGGAGGCATAAAAGTGATACAAGAACTCTGAAGCAATATAAATCATCGAGGCTTAATTGACTTTTTGTTCAGTCATATGCATGCGTGAGCATGTGCCAAGTCGATATAAATGAATTATTCAGAGGAGGATACCACAATGCCATACTTACTTATGAATAAAACAATGCAAGCGAACATCCATGACATGCTACTCATATTAATAAATTGGAGCTAAACATGAGAGATCATGAACTACTAGACTTTCTCAAATAACATATACCTCACATGAACCAACTAAGCATGCTCATATGGATGAGTATATGTACAAAAATGAAAGCAAATAGAGTTCATACCAGCCTCTCACCACAATCAGATTGTCGTAGATCGTCATTATTGCCTTTTCACTTGTATAGCTTGGATAATATGAAATGAAAACCACGCTCCAGCCACCGAAGACCATTGAACTCATGATGAACTTTACAAACCAAAGAAGAACAGCAAATATTTTTGGTGTTTTCGAATTAGAAACAAGAACGAAAGAAAACAAGCAAACAAAGCAAAATCTTTTTGGGTTTTCTTATAGCAAACTAACGATAGCAAATAAAGCAAACTAAGAGCAAGGAACCAAATAAACAAATGGTGAAGAGAAACAACAGAAATATTTTTGGTCTTTTTGTGTTTTAGGAGAGAAACAAAGCGAAAACAAAAGAATGCAAACTAACAGAAACACAGAAAAGCAGGATGACAGAAATCTGCCAAATCCTGACAGCAGTACAGAAATCGAAATTAACAAAAATCTTCCATTGCTCAGACCAAAAAGTGTTCAACTAATGAAAGTTAGATAACAACCTGGGGCACATGCTCAAAAATTGGCAACTCAAAATAACGTTCTGGCTGTGCGTACGAATTTTTTTGGTAACAGCACAGAATCTGTTTTTGGACAGCACTTCCCCAAATATCATCTCCCTCTCATTAGAAAACCACTCTAGAGACTAAACAAGTATGTACAAGTATCCAGCAACCATAATATGCAAAGAATGAGTGATGCCGGTATACCTCCCCCAAGCTTAGGCTTTTGGCCTAAGTGGAGTTCATTCCCACGGTCCCCATGAAGTGGTGTCTTCGTAATATGACGAAGAACGACCCGGTTCCATGTATGTGCTGGAGGAAACGTCGGGGTACGTGACGGTGTAGTCGTAGGAGGGCTCGGCGTTCTCGGAGTCATGTTGCTGGTGGAATTCTTGTATCTTCATATGTTCCTCCACCGCCTCCTTAGTGAGCGACCATGATTGCCTGTCAATATTGAACAAACCTGGCTGGGGAAGAGGGATTTCCTTCTCATTCCCATCAGCAAACAACATTCTATAGACCATATTATCTATAGTGGAGTCAGTAGTAACAAAACGATGGCTCTTCATAGCAGCAATATCTAGTTTCCTAGGGGTTAATGGTACATCATTAGAATCAAGAGGAATATCTAGATGTGTTAAAATGCGCAGTGCAATAGTTCCTCCAAAAATAGGCCCCCTGCTAGACAGGCGGCGAGCAATAAGAGAACCAAGATGATAAGGTGTCTCTCCAGTAAGTGCAACATTCAAGAAAGCAAGATGGTAGCTAGAGATGTTGCTAGTATTTTCTCTACCCAAAATGCTAGTACCAATGTAATATGCGAAATATTTAATAGCGGGGAGTTGAATGTTTCTTATCTTCCCTCGCTGGATGGTGCGGCAATCATCCCCGGTGATCCCTCGGTAGAGCTCCAACAAGTCCCGGGGGTTGTCATCAATCCTCCTTGCTGTACCTACAGGGGCAATACCCAATGCACAACAAAATTCTTCCAATTTCATGGTAACAGGAATATCATAAATCTTGAATGCGACTGTCGGCTCATATTCCGTGTTGTGGAACTTGAAGCTCTCAACGAAAACTTTGGTGAGCCTGTAGTATTGCTCCCTTTCATCTCCCACGTAGGTGGCTAAGCCCGCCCTGTTGACAAGGGTGAAGAAATCATCCAATATCCCTGCATTTGTCAGAAACTCATAACATGGGAAGGATGAAGCATTAGGAGCCCCATGGTCCTCCTCGGGCGCGAAGCTAGGCGCGATGACATCCTCATTGTAGGATCGCCTAATTTGAGTAGACGCCCTTGAGGGCCTACCGGTGCTGGTTGTTGCTTTCTTGAACAACTCTCCAAATTTGAATTTCTTCATCTTCCCCTTCTGAAATTTTCAACAATCATTATAAAATTTGATTTCAAGGTATGTAATTGAAGGGAACTACTATAGGAACTTGCTAGAGTACTAAACATGCATCAAAACTAATTTCTTCCACTTAGAACAAGCATGCAAGCTCACTAAACATGTTATCTACAGCAGCAAAATATTCAAGATATACTCAACCAAATGAAATTCTAATTGGACAATCAAAGGAGTCACATACCAAGGAGTAAATGTGCCAAATTTCAAACAGAAATCTGGGCTGAGCAAGGAGATCGAAAAATCGCGAGTTCTTGAGCAGAAACACGAGTGAGAGGAACTTGGTACGAGTTTTTTCGGGAGAGAGAAGATGCTGGGAGGAAGAGATGATGTAGTGGGGCAAGGGGTGGCCCACACCACAAGGTGGCGCGGCCCCCTTGCTGGCCGCGCCGGCCTATGGTGTGGCACCCCCTGGTGCCCCACAGGTCATCCTCTGGTGCTCCCAGGTGCCTCGTCGAAAAATAGGACCAACGGTGTAATTTTTGTAATTTTTAGAGAACTTCGAAAAATGCACATTTCTGGGTATTAAATTAATGATTACTGCGCAGGAAAATGATTTCTAAAATCTTAAATGACTAAAGCATATTGCAAAACAAAAGTGCTACAGCAAGTAAAATAGGTGAAGGGAGAAAGAAAGAAAGAAATGTTGTTTAGCTCTTTTATGCAATAAAATATACTTGTTAACAAGGTTGATCAAGTCTTGCTACCAAATAAATTTTATATGACATAAGAAGAAATAAACCTCAAATCAATCATGTTACCTTATATTGAATTGATATGGATCCAATCACAAGAGTTTGATATTCTTCTTTAGGCTCATATATAGGACAATCAATGGATCCCACTTTGATAGTTTTCACATTAAAAATTGTATTGACTCCACATACTTTATCAATCCTCTTGGGAAAATAGACAGTGTGTTCCTTATCATCAACATTGAAAGTAACCATGCCTTTATTGCAATCAATAACAGCCCCTGCAGTATTAAGAAAGGGTCTTCCAAGAATAATGGACATATTATCATCTTCAGGCATTTCCAACACAACAAAATCAGTTAATATCAAGCAATGCTGAGTAACTTGAACAGGAACATTTTCACATAAACCAACAGGAATAGCAGTAGATTTATCAGCCATTTGCAAAGATATATCAGTTGGTATCAATTTATCTAAATCAAGTCTCTTATAAAGAGAAAAAGGCATCACACTCACACCTGCTCCCAAATCACATAGAGCAGTTCTAACATAATTATTCTTGATGGAACAAGGAATAGTCGGTATACCTGGGTCGCCCAACTTCTTTGGAATCTTACCATTGAAGGAGTAATTAGCGAGCATAGTGGAAATTTCCTCATTGGGGATTTTCCTTTTGTTAGTAACAATATCTTTCATATACTTTGAATAAGGAGGCAATTTAATAGCATCAGTCAAAGGGATTTGCAAAAATAAAGGTTTCATCCAATCACAAAATTTATTATAATGTTCCTCCTCCTTTGATTTTAGTTTCTTAGCAGGAAAAGGCATTTGCTTTTGAACCCAAGGTTCTCTTTCATTACCATGTTTCTCAGTAATAAAATCTTCTTTAGTGTACTTTTTATTTTTAGCATGCTTTTCAGGTTCTTTTTCAATTTCTTCTTTATCAGGAGTATCATTCTTATCATTATCTTCCTCATGTTCATTACCACTTTCAGTTTCAGCATCAGAAATAGAAATACTATTAGGATCATTAACAGGTTCAGAGGATTCTACAACATTCTTATGTTTCTTTTTCTTTTTCTTAGATGGAGCACTAGTTTTAATTAGTTGAGAATCTTGTTCAACTCTTTTGGGATGCCCTTCAGGATATAGAGGATCCTGGGTAGAAGCACCACCTCTAGTTGTTACTTCATAAGCATGTTTTTCTTTAGAATTATTTCCCAACAAGTCATTTTGCACTTTAGTAAGTTGATCAATTTGAGTTTGAACCATTTGAAAATGTTTAACAAGTATCTTAACATCATTGGAGGTTCTCTCCACAATACCATGCAATTCACTAATAGCTCGGGAATTTTCCATTAAATGATTCTCTACTCTCATATTAAAGTTTTCTTGCTTAACAATATAATTATCAAATTCATCTAAGCATTGAGCAGGAGATTTTGAATACGGAATATCTTCCCTAGTAAAGTGTTGAAGAGAGTGTACCTCAATCATGGATGAAGGGGGAATTGTCTCACATATATCTTCTATAGGAGGTAAATTCTTCACATCTTCAGGTTTAATACCCTTCTCTTTAAGAGACTTCTTGGCTTCCCTCATATCTTCATCATTTAATTTAATCATACCCCTCTTCTTCACTATCGGTGTCGGGGTTGGTTCAGGTGTAGACCAATCATCATGATTCCGGCCTATTTTAGCCAATAATTCTTCAGCGTCGTCTGGAGTTCTTTTCCTGAAAACACAACCAGCACAACTATCCAGGTATGCCCTAGACTCAATAGTTAGTCCACTATAAAATATATCAAGTAAATCATGCTTTTCTAAATCATGGTCAGGCTGAGCTCTAATAAGAGAACAAAATCTCGCCCAAGCCTCAGGCAATTTCTCTCCATCTTCCTGGTCAAAATTATAAATTCTCTGCAAAGCAGCATGTTGAGCACTAGCAGGAAAGTATTTTCGAAAGAAAACATCACGCAAGTCAATTGGACTTTTAATAGAACCAGGAGGCAAATTATTATACCAAGTTTTAGCATCATCCTTTAATGAGAAAGGAAAAAATTTAGCGACAAAATAAGTACGCATCTTGACATCATCAGAAAACACGCCACTAAGAGTAGATAACTCAGTCAAGTGTTCAACAGCACTTTCTTTTTCAGTACCACAAAAGGGTGTTTTCTCAACAATAGCTATATGAGATAGATCAAGAGAAAAATCATAATCTTTATCCCTAATGTTTATAGGAGATGTGGCAAATTTAGGATCAGGAGATGGTTTATATCTAACAGCATGTTCTGCAAGCAACTTTTTAATTTTTCTTGCATCAGTAGTAGCATTGCATTTTTCAATAAAATCATCATCAAGCTCTACATAATCTTCATCAAGATCATCACTAGAATATTCAACAGACTCAGGTGAATTAACAGGTGTAGCAGCATTTTCATTAGGAGTTTCAGTATTTTCAATTTGTCTAGACTTAGCAATTGTAGCATCTAGAAAAGATCCCAATGAACCACTATCATCAAGCACAGCAGAAACATTATCAATATTATGAGAATTTTCAGATTCAGCAGAAGTACCAGCATGTGAAGCATGTGGCGGTGAAACAAGTTTATCAATCACAGATGGTGAATCAAGAGCAGCAGAGGTACTCAGAGTTGTACCTTTTCTTGTAGTGGATGGTAATATGGCGATCTTAGTATCGCGAGGTTTACCCATGATGGAGAATTTGCAGCGAACAATATCAATCCAAGTGAACTTCCAAATAAAGCTATGCTCCCCGGCAACGGCGCCAGAAAATAGTCTTGATGACCCACAAGTATAGGGGATCGCAACAGTCTTCGAGGGAAGTATTACCCAATTTATTGATTCGACACAAGGGGAGACAAAGAATACTTGTAAGCCTTAACAGCGGAGTTGTCAATTCAGCTGCACCTGGAAACAGACTTGCTCGCAAGAGTTTATCAGTAGTAACAGTTCTATGGCAGTGGAAATAGCGAAATAACAGCAGCGGTGAAATAAAGACAGCAGTAGTGATTATAGTAAACAGCAGGATTAAAATACTGTAGGCACAGGGACGGATTTAACGGGCGTTGCATGGATGAGAGAAACTCATGTAACAATCAAAGCATGGGCATTTGCAGATAATAATAAAACGGTATCCAAGTACTAATCAATCAATAGGCATGTGTTCCATATTTAGTCGTACGTGCTCGCAATGAGAAACTTGCACAACATCTTCTTGTCCTACCAGCCGGTGGCAGCCGGGCCTCTAGGGAAACTACTGGATATTAAGGTACTCCTTTTAATAGAGTACCGGAGCAAAGCATTAACACTCCGTGAACACATGTGATCCTCACATCACTACCATCCCCTCCGGTTGTCCCGATTTCTGTCACTTCGGGGCCATTGGTTCCGGACAGCGACATGTGTATACAACTTGCAGGTAAGATCATAAACAACGAATATCTTCATGAATCAATAACATGTTCAGATCTGAGATCATGGCACTCGGGCCCTAGTGACAAGCATTAAGCATAACAAGTTGCAACAATATCATAAAAGTGACATCTACGGATACTAGGCACTATGCCCTAACAATCTTATGACTATTACATGACCAATCTCATCCAATCCCTACCATCCCCTTCAGCCTACAGCGGGGGAATTACTCACACATGGATGGGGGAAACATTGCTGGTTGATGGAGAGGCGTTGGCGGTGATGGCGGTGAAGATCTCCTCCAATTCCCCGTCCCGGCGGAGTGCCAGAACGGAGACTTCTGGCTCCCGCGACGGAGTTTCGCGATGTGGCGGCTCTCTGGAGGGTTTCTGGCGACTTCGACTTCTCCCCGTGCGTTTTCAGGTCGAAACCAATAAGTAGTCCGAAGGGGGGCGTCGGAGGCCGGCCGAGGGGGCCACACCACATGGCCGCGCGGGCCCCCCCTGGGCCGCGCCGCCATGTGGTGTGGGGCCCTCGGGCCTCCACCTCCTTTGCCCTTCTGGCTCCGTCAATATTCTGGTAAAATAGGGCCTTCTGCATAAATTCCGAGGATTTTCCCGAAAGTTGGATTTCTGCACAAAAACGAGACACCAGAGCAGTTCTGCTGAAAACAGCGTTAGTCCGTGTTAGTTGTATCCAAAATACACAAATTAGAGGCAAAACAATAGCAAAAGTGTTCGGGAAAGTAGATACGTTAAGGACGTATCAGTGTTCCATATGAAAAAGCGGAGCGTAATATCTCCAATATAAGAATGGTGGGATCCAACTTTATTCAAACCAAAACAAAAATAAAAACAAACCGACGCTCCAAGTAAAGAACATAAGAATGTGACGGAATAAAAATATAGTTTCACTAGAAGTGACCTGATAATGTTGTTGATGAAGAAGGGGATGCCTTGGGCATCCCCAAGCTTAGATGCTTGAGTCTTCTTAAAATATGCAGGGATGAACCACCGGGGCATCCCCAAGCTTAGACCTTTCACTCTTCTTGATCATAGTATATCATCCTCTTCTCTTGACCCTTGAAAACTTCCTTCACACAAACTTCAAGCAAACTCATTAGAGGGTTAGTGCATAACCAAAAATTCACATATTCAGAGGTGACACAATCATTCTTAACACTTCTGGACATTGCACAAAGCTTCTGAAAGTTAATGGAACAAAAAACTCATTCAACATAGCAAAAGCGGCAATGCGAAATAAAAGACAGAATCTGTCAAAACAGAACAGTCCGTAAAGACGAATCTGGAAGGGGCACTTAACTTGCTCAAATGGAAAAACTCAAAACTAATGAAAGTTGCGTACATATCTGAGGATCACGCTCGTAAATTTGCAGATTTTTTCCATTTTTTACAGAGACTTATGCAAGAATTCGTGACAGACAGCAATGCTGTTTCTGCGCAGCGATCCCAAATATAGTATCAACTTTAACATAGAAACTTTACTTGGAACAAAAACATGATAAGGAGAGGTTGCTACAGTAGTAAAAACTTCCAAGACTCAACAATACAGTAAATAAAATGAAACATGGGTTATCTCCCAAGAAGTGCTTTTCTTTAACGCCTTTCAGCTAGGCGCAGAAAGTGCAAATCAAGTAACATCAAGAGAAGAAGCATCAACATCATAACTTGTTCTAATAATAGAATCAAAAGGCAACTTCATTCTCTTTCTAGGGAAGTGTTCCATACCTTTCTTGAGAGGAAATTTATATTTAATATTACCTTCCCTCATATCAATAACAGCACCAAGTTCGAAGAAAAGGTCTTCCCAACACAATAGGACAAGATGCATTGCATTCGATATCCAAGACAACAAAATCAATGGGGACAAGGTTATTGTTAACCGTAATGCGCACATTATCAATCCTCCCCAAAGGTTTCTTTTTAACATTATCGGCAAGATTAACATCCAAATAACAATTCTTCAATGGTGGCAAGTCAAGCATATCATAAATCTTTTTAGGCATAACAGAAATACTTGCACCAAGATCACATAAAGCATTACACTCAAAGTCATTGAATTTCATTTTAATGATGGGCTCCCAACCATCTTCTAACTTCCTAGGAATAGAAGCTTCAAGTTTTAATTTCTCTTCCCTAGCTTTAATGAGAGCATTTGTAATATGTTTTGTAAAGGCTAAATTTATAGCACTAGCATTGGGACTTCTAGCAAGTTTTTGTAAGAACTTTATAACTTCAGTAATATGACAATCATCAAAATCTAAACCATTATGTTCTACAGCAATGGAATCATTGTCACCAATATTTTGAAAAATTTCAGCAGTTTTATCACAAACAGCAGTTTCAGCAGTTTCAGGCAATTTTGTGCGCTTTGCACTAGGAGTAGAAACATTGCCAACACCAATTATTTTACCATTGATAGTAGGAGGTGCAGCAACATGTGAAGAATCAACATTACTAGTGGTGGTAATAGTCCATACTTTAGCTACATTATTCTCTTTAGCAAGTTTTTCTTTTTCTTCTCTATCCCACCTAGCATGCAATTCAGCCAACAATCTAATATTATCATTAATTCGAACTTGGATGGCATTTGTTTTAGCAAACCTAGCATCTTCAACTTCCTCAGGCATAACTTTCAATTTTAAAAGATCAACATCAAGAGCAAGACTATCAACCTTAGAAGCAAGAATATCAATTTTACCAAGCTTTTCTTCAACAGTTTTATTGAAAGCAGTTTGTGTACTAATAAATTCTTTAAGCATGACTTCAAGACCAGAGGGTACACTCTTATTATTGTTGTAAGAATTACCATAAGAATTACCATAACCATTACCATTATTAGAAGGATATGGCCTATAGTTGTTGTTACCATAATTATTCCTATAAGCATTGTTGTTGAAATTATTGTTCTTAATGAAATTCACATCAACATTTTCTTCTTGAGCAACTAATGAAGCTAAAGGAACATTATTAGGATCAATATGAGATCTACCATTTGCAAGCATAGACATAATAGCATCAATCTTATCACCCAAAGAAGAGGTTTCTTCAACAGAATTTACCTTCTTACCTTGAGGAGTTCTTTCAGTGTGCCATTCAGAGTAATTGATCATCATATCATCAAGTAATTTAGTTGCGGCGCCCAGGGTGATGGACATAAAAGTACCTCCAGCAGCTGAATCCAATAGGTTCCTTGAGGAAAAATTCAATCCTGCATAAAAGGTTTGGATGATCATCCAAGTAGTCAGTCCATGGGTTGGGCAATTCTTTACCAAAGATTTCATTCTCTCCCATGCTTGAGCAACATGTTCATTATCAAATTGTTTAAAATTCATTATGCTACTTCTCAAAGATATAATCTTAGCAGGAGGATAATATTTACTAATAAAAGCATCTTTACATTTAGTCCATGAATCAATACTATTCTTAGGCAAAGATAGCAACCAATCTTTAGCTCTTCCTCTTAATGAGAAAGGAAACAATTTCAGTTTTATAATATCACCATGTATATCCTTATACTTTTGCATTTCACAAAGTTCAACAAAATTATTAAGATGGGCAGCAGCATCATCAGTACTAACACCAGAAAATTGCTCTCTCATAACAAGATTCAGTAAAGCAGGTTTAATTTCATAGAATTCTGCTGTAGTAGCAGGTGGAGCAATAGGAGTACATATAAAATCATTATTATTTGTGCTAGTGAAGTCACACAACTTAGTATTTTCAGGAGTACCCATTATAACAGTAGTAAAGTAAACTAAGCAAATAAAGTAAAGACAAGTAACTAATTTTTTTGTGTTTTGATATAGAGAACAAGACAGTAAATAAAGTAAAGCTAGCAACTAATTTTTGTGTGTTTTGTTTAAGTGCAGCAAACAAAGTAGTAAATAAAATAAAGCAAGAAAAAAACAAAGTAAAGAGATTGGAAGTGGAGACTCCCCTTGCAGCGTGTCTTGATCTCCCCGGCAACGGCGCCAGAAAAAGAGCTTGATGCGCGTAGATGTACATGTCCGTTGGGAACCCCAAGAGGAAGGTATGATGCGCACAGCAGCAAGTTTTCCCTCAGAAAGAAACCAAGGTTATCGAACCAGTAGGAGCCAAGAAGCACGTGAAGGTTGTTGGTGGAGGAATGTAGTGCGGCGCAACACCAGTGAAACCGGCGCCAACGTGGAACCTGCACAACACAATCAAAGTACTTTGCCCCAACGTAACAGTGAGGTTGTCAATCTCACCGGCTTGCTGAAAACAAAGGATTAAGCGTATCGAGTGGAAGATGGTGTTTGTTTGCAAAGAACAAAAGCAGTAGAATGTATTCAGATGTAAAAGAATGGACCGGGGTCCACAGTTCACTAGAGGTGTCTCTCCAATAAGATAACTAACATGCTGGGTGAACAAATTTGGGCAATTGACAAATAAAGATTCAATACATATCAACGATGATTACTATGTGATTTAATCAGGGCATTACGACAAAGTACATAGACCGCTATCCAGCATGCATCTATGCCTAAATAATCCACCTTCAGGTTATCATCCGAACCCCTTCCGGTATTAAGTTGTAAACAACAGATAATTGCATTAAGTATGGTGCGTAATGTAATCAACACAAATATCCTTAGACAAATCATCAATGTTTTATCCCTAGTAGCAACAGCACATCCACAACCTTAGAACTTTCTGTCACTGTCCCAGATTCAATGGAGGCATGAACCCACTATCGAGCATAATTACCCCCTCTTGGAGTTACAAGTATCAACTTGGCCAGAGCCTCTACTAGCAACGGAGAGCATGCAAGAACATAAGGGCATCTCCAACCGCGCGACCCAAACGGACGGCCCAGCGCGTCCGTTTTGGGCCGTTTGCGTGGCCGAGCGGACGCGGACAGCGGCCGCGTCCGCGTGCGCGCGCGCCCAACGCGTGGACGCACCGCATAATCGGACAAATACGAAAACAAAAGAAAAATGGAAATTTGAAACGATATTTGATAAACATATGCCCTATTTTGGGCAAAATTTGTACATAGCCCTATTTTGGGCAAATAACTGACAAAAGAAGCCCCTATATGGGCTTTTAAATTTAAACTAAATACCCTCTATTAGGGTTTGGTCGGCGGTGCGGTGGCCGCCGGTGCGCCGCCTAGCCCCTGTGGGCAAAGTCGGCGTCGTCATCGTCATCGACGACGTCCCCGGGCGGTGAGGCACTGTTGTGGCTCGACCGCGCCGGGGACTCCGGCCACGGAGACCACTGGGCCTTCTCCCAGGCCGAGTGGGGGTCCGGAGCGACCCGAGGTAGCGGCGGCGCACGGAACAGCGCCTCCTCCCGAGCGCTGCTGCCTCTCCTGCCAGGCGCGGCGGGCTGGCGCCGCCCTCCTCCGCGCGACGCCTGGCCTCCTGCCGCCGCTGCTCCTCGCGGCGCTCTCGTCGGCGCGGCGCCTGGCCTCCTCCCGCCGCGCCGCTTCGCTCCCGTCCGCCCGGCGGGCCTGGGCGTAGAGCTCCCAGCTCGCTCCTCCTCCGCCAGCCGCGCCGCTTCCTCCATCTCGGAGGTGCGAATGGCCTCTCGGAGGTGCGGCCAGTTGGCCTCCTCCTCCGCCGCCGAGATGAGCTTGGCGGCGCGGATGTCCGGGTCCTCCTCCGAGGACTCGGGCTTCGGCTCGAGCAGCGGCGGTTGCGGCAATGCCGCGCCGCCGCGGCGGCCTCTCCGATGTGGAGGCCGCCTGGTGTCTGCCGATGGCCGCAGCGCCGGAGGACGACGGCTGCTGCTCGCCTCGTCGTCGTGGGCTCCGGGAGCGAAACCGCGCTTCGGGGCCATGGCGGCGGTTTCGCTGCGGGAGTGGAGTGGGGACCGGAGTGGAGTTCCGCCCCTCCAGTCCCCATTTAATACCCTCCGGGTCACCGCCAGGTGGGCCCAAAGGAGGCGAGGCGACGGACGCCGGACGCGAGCGGACGCCGCGTGCCATCCGCGGCCACGCAAACCCGGCCAAGATTTCGGCCGGATTTGCGTCTGCTCCGACGCCGCGGCCGTCCGCTTTTGCGGTGCGTCCCCGCGTTGGGCCGGGATTTTGTCCGGATCGACCCATCCGGACGCGCGGGCGCGGGATGGGTAGCCCGGTTGGAGATGCCCTAAACAACACATATATGATAGATTGATAATCAACTTAACATAATATTCTCTATTCATCGGATCCCGCCAAACACAACATGTAGCATTACAAATAGATGATCTTGATCATGTTAGGCAGCTCACAAGATCTATAACAATGAAAGCACAAGCGGAGAAGACAACCATCTAGCTACTGCTATGGACCCATAGTCCAAGGATGAACTACTCACGCATCAATCCGGAGGCGGGCATGATGATGTAGAGCCCCTCCGATGATGATTCCCCTCTCCGGCAGGGTGCCGGAGGCGATCTCCTGAATCCCCCGAGATGGGATTGGCGGCGGCGCCTCTCGTAATGTTTTCCGTATCGTGGCTCTCGGTACAGGGGGTTTCGCGACGAAGGCTATTTGTAGGCGGAAGGGTAGGTCAAGGGGCGTCACGAGGGCCCACACACTAGGCCGGTGCGGCCAGGGCTTGGGCCACGCCGCCCTGGTGTGTGGCCACCTCGTGGCCCCACTTCGTCTCCCTTTCGGTCTTCTGGAAGCTTCGTGTAAAAATAGGCCCCTGGGCGTTGATTTCGTCCAATTCCGAGAATATTTCTTACTAGGATTTCTGAAACCAAAAACAGCAGAAAACAGCAACGGCACTTCGGCATCTTGTTAATAGGTTAGTGCCGGAAAATGTATAATAATGCTGTAAAGTATGTGTAAAACACTCAAGTATTGTAATAAAAGTAGCATAGAACATAAGAAATTATAGATACGTTTGCGACGTATCAATCATTCACACGCAATAAAGAAGAGTTTAAATGGGACCTTCTTGATCGAATCCAAGAAAATACTGAAGGATGGGAGAATGACAAAGGTAGAGTGTCAGGTATAAATTATGATTATGAATGCATTGAAACTTTTATGGATACTGATAAATTTCGTAATATGAGTGCTACATATGGTCTTGACTCTCAAGTTGTTGCAAATATTTATAAAGCTTTTGCCTCTCATTTTGAATTGCCTAGGAAGAATTTTGATAAGTATCATGAACCTTATAAAGATAAAACTGATTCACCTATAGGTAAATGTATTGAAATTAAAACTGTTGATCATGTTCTTCCTGAAGCTTATATTGAAAAAACTCCTTTCCCTGCTAAAATGAAGGAGTATTCTGTTATAACTAGTGTAGTTAATAAAAGTGCAAAGAAACCTATAGAACCTGAGGAGCAAATAAAGGTTGAACCTGCTGTTGCAATAGTTAAAGATCTTGTGACTGAAAATGTAGAAGATGGTCATATTATTTTTTGTGAAGATGCTTCTAATATTGTTTCGCATCCTAGTAAGTCTAGGAAAGCCAGTGTTCCTGTGCTCTCTGTTAGAATTGGTGATCATTGTTATTATGGTTTATGCGACATTGGTGCAAGTATTAGTGCCATTCCTTATGAGCTCTACACGGAAATCATGCATGAAATTGGTTCTTGTGAACTTGAAGATATTGATGTGGTTATTCGGCTAGCTAATAGAGAAACTATCTCTCCTATTGGTATTGTTCGAGATGTGGAAGTTCTATGTGGTAAGATTAAATATCCTGCTGACTTTTTGGTACTTGGTTCTGCTGCTAGTAAGTCTTGTCCTATTATTTTTGGTAGACCTTTTCTAAATACTTGTGGAGCTGTTATAGATTGCAAGAAGGAGAAAATTGTTACTAAATTTGCTGGTGAATCTTATGAGTTTAACTTCTCTAAATTTGCCAAAACTCCTTATAAAGCTGATTTGCCTAATGATGATTTTAGAGTTGAACAGTGTGCATCTATTGCTCTTGCTCCTAATAATCCTTTGCAGCAACATTTGGAGGATCATGAGAGTGAAGTGTTTAGGGAAGAAAGGGATGAGCTTGATGAAATTTTCCTTCGTCAACCCATTCTTAAACATGACTTACCGGTTGAAGATCTAGGTGTAACACCACCACCAAAGGAAGATCCTGTATTTGATTTGAAACCATTACCTGATAATCTTAAGTATGCTTATATTGATGATAAGAAAACATATCATGTTATTATTAGTGCTAAGCTTTCAGATTTTGAGGAAGAAAGGTTATTGGAAATATTGAAGAAACATCGAGGAGCTATTGGCTATACTCTTGATGACTTGAAGGGGATTTCTCCCTCTATTTGCCAACATGCCATCAACATGGAAGATGATGCAAAACCTGTTGTTGAACATCAGCGTCGTCTAATTCCTAAGATGAAGGATGTGGTAAGGAATGAGGTATTAAAACTTCTTGAAGCAGGTATTATATATCCTATTGCTGATAGTAGATGGGTTAGTCATGTGCATTGTGTTCCTAAGAAAGGAGGAATGACTGTTGTGCCTAATGATAATGATGAGCTCATTCCTCAAAGAGTAGTTGTAGGGTATAGAATGTGCATTGATTATCGTAAGGTTAATAAAGTTACTAGGAAAGATCATTACCCTCTGATACGTCCAATTTGCATCACTATTTTGTATCATAATTTGCTGTTATTCATTGATATATTTCATATTGGGACACAATACTTATGTTATTTCATCTATTTTGCATGTTTCATCATCATTGGAGGATCAAGCACCGGAGCCAGGATTCTGCTGGAAAAAGCACCGTCAGAACGCAATATTTCGCAAGATCAACTGTGGAAGGAAATTTCACGTAAATTCCTATTTTCCAGATGACGGAGGGAGCCAGAAGGGGAAGAGAGAGGAGCCATGTGGGCCCAGACCATAGGGCGGCGCGGCCCATGGCCTGGCCGCGCCACCATGTGGTCTGGGGGCCCCACAGCCCCTTTCGCCTCCTTTTCTTCGCGTACTCCTTCGTCCCGAAAACCTAAGCCACAGAGAGGACCTCACGAAGGGTTACAGCCGCCTCTGCGGGGCGGAGAACACAGAGAGAAAAGAGCTCTCCGGCGGGCAGGAATCCGCCGGGGAAATTCCCTCCCGGAGGGGGAAATCGACGCCATCGCCATCGTCATCGAGCGGGACATCATCTCCATCATCATCATCATCATCATCTCCACCATCTACACCGCCATCACCACCGCTGCACCTCGTCACCGCTGTAACAATTCGGGTTAAATCTTGATTGTATGATAGGGGAAACTCTCCCGGCATTATTCTCTACTTGTTATAGATGCTATTGAGTGAAACCATTGAACCAAGGTTTATGTTCAGATTGTTATTCATCATCATATCACCTCTGATTGTATTCCATATGATGTCTCGTGAGTAGTTCGTTTAGTTCTTGAGGACATGGGTGAAGTCTAAATGCTAGTAGTGAATTATGGTTGAGTAATATTCAATGTTATGATATTTAAGTTGTGGTGTCATTCTTCTAGTGGTGTCGTGTGAACGTCGACTACACGACACTTCACCATTTATGGGCCTAGGGGAGTGCATCTTGTATTCGGTTGCTAATTGCGGGGTTGCCGGAGTGACAGAAACCTGAGCCCCCGTTAGTATATCGATGCAAGAGGGATCGCAGGATCTCAGAGTTTAAGGCTGTGGTTAGATTTATCTTAATTACTTTCTTGTAGTTGCGGATGCTTGCAAGGGGTATAATCACAAGTATGTATTAGTCCTAGGAAGGGCGGTGCATTAGCATAGGTTCACCCACACAACACTTATCAAAACAATGAAGATTATTTAGCTACATGAAGCGAAAGCACTAGACTAAAATCCCTGTGTGTCCTCAAGAACGTTTGGTCATTATAAGTAAACAAACCGGCTTGTCCTTTGTGCTAAAAAGGATTGGGCCACTCGCTGCAATTATTTCTCTCGCATTTTATTTACTTGTACTTTATTTATCTGCAATATCAAAACCCCCTGAATACTTGTCTGTGAGTATTTACAGTGAATCCTTCATCGAAACTGCTTGTCAACACCTTCTGCTCCTCGTTGGGTTCGACACTCTTATTTATCGAAAGTACTACGATACACCCCCTATACTTGTGGGTCATCAAGACTATTTTCTGGCGCCGTTGCCGGGGAGTGAAGCGCTATTGGTAAGCGGAATTGGTAAGGAAATTTACTGTTTGTGCTGATTTTATTTCTGCCTGCTGCTATAAATCATTATGGAGAGATCTTCTCTTCAATTTCTATTTGGGAAATCTACTACTACTGCAACGGTAGTGGATGAAGCGCCAGGTGAGGAAGTAGTACCGTATAAAATACCTATGAAAATTATTGAACGTGTTATGGATAACCGCTATGAAGGGGATGGAACTGTCCATCCTGGTGATCATTTATTGTTTTTGCATGAATTATGCGGGTTATTCAAATGTGCAGGTATTTCTATGAATGAAGTTAGAAAGAAACTATTCACTATATCGCTGTCTGGTAAAGCGGCGCACTGGTATAAATTGCTGAAGAATGGTGATTCTATTGATTGGGAGGACATTGTGCCTTTATTTTATTCCAAATTTTATCCTCCAAGTGAAATTCACAAAGATCGGAACCGCATATATAATTTCTGGCCTCATGATGGAGAGAGTATTGCCCAAGCTTGGGGGAGATTGAAGTCTTTAATGCTCAAATGCCCCATTCATGAGCTTCCTGGTAATGTTATTATTGATAATTTCTATGCAAGACTTTCTTTTCAAGACAAGACCTTGCTGGATACTTCTTGTTCTGGATCATTTACACGCAACAAAGAAGAGTTTAAAAGGGACCTTCTTGATCGGATCCAAGAAAATACTGAAGGATGGGAGAACGACAAAGATAGAGAATCAGGTATAATTTATGATTATAAATGCATTGAAGCTTTTATGGATACTGATAAATTTCGTAATATGAGTGCTACATATGGTCTTGATTCCCAAGTTGTTGCAAATCTTTATAAAGCTTTTGCCTCTCATTATGAACTGCCTAAGAAGAATTTTGATAAGTATCATGAACCATATAAAGATAAAATTGATTCATCTGTAAACAAATGTGTAGTGATTGAAACTGTTGATAATGTTATTCCTGAAGCTTATATTGAAAAAACTCCTTTCCCTGCTAAAATGAAGGAGTACTCTGTCATATCTAGTGCGGTTAATAAAAGTGAAAAGAAACCTAAAGAACCTGAAGAACAAATTAAAATTGAACCTGCTGTTGCAATAGTTAAAGATCTTGTGACTGAAAATGTGGAGGATGGTCATATTATTTTCTGTGAAGATGCTTCTAATATTGTTTCACATCCTAATAAACCCAAACAAGTTAGTGTTCCTATGCTATCTGTTAGAATTGGTGATCATTGCTATTATGGTTTATGTGATATTGGTGCAAGTGTTAGTGCTATTCCTTATGAGCTTTACACGGAGATTATGCACGAAATTGGTTCTTGTGAACTTGAAGATATTGATGTGGTTATTCATCTGGCTAATAGAGAAACTATTTCTCCAATTGGTATTGTTCGAGATGTGGAAGTTCTATGTGGTAAGATTAAATATCCTGCTGACTTTTTGGTACTTGGTTCTGCTGCTAGTGATCATTGTCCTATCATTTTTGGTAGACCTTTTCTAAATACTTGTGGAGCTATTATAGATTGTAAGAAAGAGAAAATTTTGACTAGATTTGCTGGTGAACCTTATGAATTTAACTTTTCTAAATTTACCAAAACTCCTTATAAAGCTGACTTGCCTAGTAATGATTTTAAAATGGAGCAGTGTGCATCTATTGTTCTTGTTCCTAATAATCCTTTGCAGCAACATTTGGAGAATAGTGAAAGTGAAGCTTTTAGGAAAGAAAGAGATGAGCTTGAGGAAATTTTTCTTCGCCAACCTATTCTCAAGCATGATTTACCGGTGGAAGATTTGGGTACAACACCGCCACCAAAGGAAGATCCTGTTTTTGATTTAAAGCCTTTACCTGATAATCTTAAATATGCTCATATTGATGATAAGAAAATATATCCTGTTATTATTAGTTCTAAGCTTTCAGAGATTGAGGAAGAAAGGTTATTGGAAATATTGAAGAAACACCGAGGAGCTATTGGCTATACTCTTGATGATTTGAAAGGGATTTCTCCTTCTATTTGCCAACATGCTATTAATATGGAAGAAGATGCAAAGCCTGTTGTTGAACATCAACGTCGTCTAATTCCGAAGATGAAAGAGGTGGTAAGGAATGAGGTATTAAAACTTCTTGAAGCTGGTATTATATATCCTATTGCTGATAGTAGATGGGTTAGTCCTGTGCATTGTGTTCCTAAGAAAGGAGGAATGACTGTTGTGCCTAATGATAATGATGAGCTTATTCCTCAAAGAATAGTTGTAGGTTATAGAATGTGCATTGATTTTCGAAAAGTTAATAAAGTTACTAAGAAAGATCATTACCCTTTACCCTTTATTGATCAAATGCTAGAAAGGTTATCTAAAAATACTCATTTTTGCTTTCTTGATGGTTATTCTGGGTTTTCACAAATTGCTGTTAAAGCTAAAGATCAAGAGAAAACCACGTTTACTTGTCCTTATGGAACTTATGCTTATAGGCGTATGCCTTTTGGTTTATGTAATGCTCCTGCTACTTTTCAAAGATGCATGTCTGCTATTTTTCATGGTTTTTGCGAAAGTATTGTAGAGGTGTTCATGGATGATTTTTCTGTCTATGGGAATTCTTTTGATAATTGCTTGCGAAACCTCGATAAAGTTTTGCAGAGATGTGAAGAAACTAACCTTGTTCTTAATTGGGAGAAATGCCACTTTATGGTTAATGAAGGAATTGTATTGGGACATAAAATTTCCGAGAGAGGTATTGAAGTTGATAGAGCTAAAGTTGAAGCAATTGAGAAGATGCCCTATCCGAGGGATGTTAAAGGTATTCGTAGTGTTCTTGGTCATGCTGGGTTTTATAGGAGATTTATTAAAGATTTCTCTAAAATTTCAAAGCCTCTTACTAATCTTCTTCAAAAAGATGTACCTTTTGTTTTTGATGATGATTGTAAGGAAGCTTTTGAAACTCTAAAGAAAGCCTTAACAACTGCTCCTGTAGTTGAACCTCCTGATTGGAATTTGCCTTTTGAAATTATGTGTGATGCTAGTGATTTTGCTGTAGGCGCTGTTCTTGGACAGCGGGTAGATAAAAAATTAAATGTTATTCATTATGCTAGTAAGACTCTTGATGCTGCTCAAAGAAATTATGCTACAACTGAAAAGGAATTGTTAGCTGTAGTCTTTGCTTGTGATAAGTTTAGACCCTATATTGTTGATTCAAAAGTTACAATTCATACTGATCATGCTGCAATTAGATACCTTATGACAAAGAAAGATGCTAAGCCAAGGCTTATTAGATGGGTACTTCTGTTGCAAGAATTTGATTTACATATTATAGATAGGAAAGGTGCTGATAATCCTGTTGCTGATAATTTGTCTAGATTGGAAAATATTGCTTATGATCCTGTTCCTGTTAATGATAGTTTTCCAAATGAACAATTGGCTGTAATAAAGGTGAGCTCGCGAGAGAGCCCTTGGTATGCAGATTATGCTAACTTTATTGTTTCGAAGTATTTGCCTCCAACCTTTTCAGCTCAGCAAAGGAGGAAATTCTTTTATGACTTGAGGCATTATTTTTGGGATGACCCACACTTATATAAAGAAGGAGTGGATGGTATTATGCGAAGATGTGTTCCTGAATATGAACAACAGGAGATATTGAATAAATGTCATGGAAGTGTTTATGGAGGACATCACGCTGGAGATAGAACCGCGCAAAAGGTTCTACAATCAGGTTTTTATTGGCCAACACTCTTCAAAGATGCAAGGAAATTTATTCTATCTTGTGATGAATGTCAAAGAGTTGGTAATATCTCTAGACGCAATGAAATGCCTATGAATTATACTCTTGTTATTGAACCATTCGATTGTTGGGGATTCGACTTCATGGGTCCTTTCCCTTCTTCAGATGGTAACACTCATATACTTGTCGCTGTTGATTATGTTACTAAATGGGTAGAAGCTATACCTACAAAGAGTGCTGATGGTGAGACCTCTATAAAAATGCTTGTAGATGTTATATTTCCTAGATTTGGAATACCTAGATATATTATGACTGATGGAGGTTCTCATTTTATTCATGGAGGTTTTAGAAAAACTCTTGCTAAGTATGGTATTAATCATAGAATTGCTTCCGCTTATCACCCTCAAACTAGTGGTCAAGTAGAATTATCAAATAGAGAGATTAAAGCTATCTTAGGAAAGACTGTTAATAAATCTAGGAAGAATTGGGCTAGCAAATTGAAAGAAGCACTATGGGCTTATAGAACTGCTTATAAAAATCCTATGGGAATGTCACCTTATAAAATGGTTTATGGAAAAGCTTGTCATTTACCTTTAGAACTAGAGCACAAAGCTTATTGGGCTGTTAGAGAACTAAATAAAGATCCTAAATTAGCCGGTAATAAGAGGTTGCTGCAATTAAGTTCTCTAGATGAATGGAGAAGTGAAGCTTATGAAAATGCTAAACTCTTTAAAGAAAAAGTTAAGAAGTGGCATGATAGAAGGATCATTAAAAGAGAATTTAATGTTGGAGATAAAGTTCTATTGTATCGGTCTCGTCTCAGATTCTTTGCAGGGAAATTACTCTCGAAGTGGGAAGGACCATATGTTGTTGAGGAGGTGTATCGTTCAGGAGCAATTAAAATTAGCTCTCTCCAAGGCAATGCTACACAAGTGGTGAATGGACAAAGACTCAAGCATTATATCTCGGGTGATTCTTATAATGTTGATGTTGATATTATTCAAGTGGAAACACCGGAGGCTTTCATCAAAGGACAAATTGACAGTCCGCCAGAACTCGACTTTGAATAGGTAACAGTACAGGTAATAAAAAGTCCGCGTTTACCTTTCCGAACATTATTTCTGCTGTTTTTAGGAAATATGAAAAATTACGAGTTCGAAACGGAGTGGAAAGGACGCACGAGGGCGTGCCACCATAGGCCGGCGCGGCCTGACCTGGGCCCGCGCCGACCTATGGTCTCCGCCTCGTTGCCCCTTTCCGACTCCGGTTCGATCTGGAACCTTCCTTTTGTCGTAAAAATTTTTGCTATATAATCCCCCGGACCCCTGGAGGTCCGTAATATCGTTTTCTCGTCGTGTTTTGTTTCGAGCTGTTTTCTGCCAGATTTGTTTTGATCTAGAAGCACCATGGCCTCCAACAACAAGGACAAGGAACCTTTGAAGGAAAATATTCAAGACCCGGAGCTGAAGAAAGAAGACGCAAGAGAGGATGAGGAAGAAGTGGAGGAAGCTCCGCAGGAACACCAACAAGCCACCGTCGCAAGTATTGGCGTGATATCAAATCCATCCAACATCAAGAGGAGTGCACGAATCGCTACCGGAGGAGCGGTTCCACGTCATTACTTGGCTCCAAGGACATCTTCTCCGAGCAATTACAACCCTTACCGCAATCTAATCTACGATCGTCAAACTGAAAGGACCCCCAAGGTAGTGTTGCCAAGTAATTGGGATATAGATCGTTCTGACATTGCAGGAGAGATGAAATCTGAAGCTGAAGGATGGGGAAACAACTCTAAGAGTTGGAATTCACCACCTGACATGATTATGAGCCGCGTTGAGCACAACTCGGAGATGATTCGCAACCTCACCTATGAGATTGAAGATTTAAAGGAGCTGGTTAAGAAGCTTGTCGAGAAGAATCCATCACCATCATCACCGAAGGAGTAATTCATCATCGGTATTGGCATCCCCTTGGTTTGTTCCAAGCTTGGGGGAGTGCCGCGGTATCACATCATCATTACCTTTATCTTTTACTATCAAGTAGTGTCATATCATGAGTAGGGAAGTTATCATATGGAATAGTATGCAATGTGGAAGTATCTCTCTTAGTTAGTTATCTATGTATCC